>JAPXFY010000033.1:46691179-46706179 GCA_030674185.1 Monoplex corrugatus
AATGTATACATACTAACACAGTGTTTGTATACACCCTAATACAATGTTTGTATACATACTAATACAGTGTTTGTATACACCCTAATACAATGTTTGTATACATACTAATACAGTGTTTGTATACACCCTAATACAATGTTTGTATACATACTAATACAGTGTTTGTTATACACCCTAATACAATGTTTGTATACATACTAATACAGTGTTTGTATACACCCTAATACAATGTTTGTATACATACTAACACAGTGTTTGTATACACCCTAATACAATGTTTATATACATACTAATACAGTGTTTGTATACACCCTAATACAATGTTTATATACATACTAATACAGTGTTTGTATATATCCTAATACAATGTTTGTATACATACTAACACAGTGTTTGTATACACCCTAATACAATGTATACATACTAATACAGTGTTTGTATACATACTTAATACAATGTTTGTATACACCCTAATACAATGTATACATACTAATACAGTGTTTGTATACATACTTAATACAGTGTTTGTATACACCCTAATACAATGTTTGTATACATACTAATACAGTGTTTGTATATATCCTAATACAATGTTTGTATACATACTAACACAGTGTTTGTATACACCCTAATACAATGTTTGTATACATACTTAATACAGTGTTTGTATACACCCTAATACAATGTATACATACTAATACAGTGTTTGTATACATACTTAATACAATGTATACATACTAACACAGTGTTTGTATACACCCTAATACAATGTTTGTATACATACTAATACAGTGTTTGTATACACCCTAATACAATGTTTGTATACATACTAACACAGTGTTTGTATACACCCTAATACAATGTTTGTATACATACTAATACAATGTTTGTATACATACTAATACAATGTTTGTATACATACTAATACAGTGTTTGTATACACCCTAATACAATGTTTGTATACATACTAATACAGTGTTTGTATACACCCTAATACAATGTTTGTATACACCCTAATACAATGTTTGTATACAACTAATACAATGTTTGTATACACTAATACAGTGTTTGTATACACCCTAATACAATGTTTGTATACATACTAATACAGTGTTTGTATACACCCTAATACAATGTTTGTATATACTAATACAGTGTTTGTAATATATCTAATACAATGTTTGTATACATACTAACACAGTGTTTGTATACACCCTAATACAATGTTTGTATACACCTAATACAGTGTTTGTATATATCCTAATACAATGTTTGTATACATACTAACACAGTGTTTGTATACACCCTAATACAATGTATACATACTAATACAGTGTTTGTATACACCTAATACAATGTTTGTATACATACTTAATACAGTGTTTGTATACACCCTAATACAATGTTTGTATACATACTAATACAGTGTTTGTTTACACCCTAATACAATGTTTGTATACATACTAATACAGTGTTTGTATACACCCTAATACAATGTTTGTATACATGATAATACAATGTTTGTACACATGATGATACAGCCCTTATACACGTTGTATACCTCACAGTCTGTACGTTATACATACATGTATATAGCAGAGAGACTTGAAGCCTGTCCTTGTACATGTATTTACATACAGCTTGTAGACATACATGTAGGTCTCCATCCGCATTACAAGTGAGGAGACAGGAGGCGTGTCCATGAGTGTAGGACAACACCACACTGTTGCCTCAAAGCGTGTCAAGGTCAAGGGTTTGTGTGACTGCTGATCATACTTCAGCAGTCAGCTGTTGTCTGCTGCCCTCATGGGCTTGGCCACAAAGGGAATATGTGAATGATAATACACTGGGCCACAAAGGGAATATGTGAATGATAATACACTGGGCCACAAAGGGAATATGTGAATGATATACACTGGCCACAAAGGGAATATGTGAATGATAATACACTGGGCCACAAAGGGATAGGAATGATAATACATGGGCCACAAAGGAATATGTAATGATAATACATGGGCACAAGGGAATTTGAATGATATACACTGGCCACAAGGGAATATGTGAATGATAATAACTGGGCACAAAGGAATATGTGAGATAATACCTGGGCCACAAAGGGAATATGTGAATGATAATACATTGGGCCACAAAGGGAATATGTGAATGATAATACACTGGGCCACAACGGGAATATGTGAATGATAATACACTGGGCCACAAAGGGAATATGTGAATGATAATACACTGGACCACAAAGGGAATATGTGAATGATAATACACTGGGCCACAAAGGGAATATGTGAATGATAATACACTGGGCCCTTTGACAGTGACACTGAAGTTAATGAGTCACACAGGTAAACATTGCGCGCTCGCGTGTTTGTGTATATGTACACATGTGCTTGCACAAGCGTACACACGCAAACACACACACACACACACACACACACACACACACACACACACACACACACACACACACACATACACACATATTCACATACACATACACATACACATACACACCACGCACACACACACACACACACACACACACACACACACACACATACATACATACACACACACACACACACACACACACACACACATATTCACATACACATACACACCACGCACACACACACACACACACACACACACACACACACACACACACACACACACACACAACATACACACACACACACATACACACCATGTCCATAGCGTTGGGCTTCTTGATAATACAGCATTACTAAACTTTAAACAACAGCAATAACAAAACACTACACTATAAAAACAACACGTATAGACATATTTGCCTCATCATCATTACTGTATGAATATTTTGTTAGCCTGTCAAAAAGTCCTATAGCGAATTACCTTTAAAATGTTATTTCACTTGTTCGCTGTTGTGGTTAGTCAATTATTAGTTTTATTTTTTATTCATTTCTTCCAGATATTTACTAATTTTGTTTGTTAGTTTGTTTGTTTAAATCGTTAATTATGGTAACATTATTTGTTAGTTTTACCTTCCCCTCTTCAAAACAGTCGTTTTCTGGATCATCTTTTCTCAAATTCAAAATTGACAATTTTCAAATATCCTCTTCACTCCTCCTCTATCACCCCCCCCTTTGTGTGTGTGTGTGTGTGTGTGTGTGTGTGTGTGTGTGTGTGTGTGTGTGTGTGTGGTGTTGTGTGTGTTGTGGTGTGTGTGTGTGTGTGTTGTGTGGTGTGTGTGTGTGTGTGTGTGTGTGTGTGTGTGTGTGTGTGTGTGTGTGTGTTGTGTGTGTGTGTGTGTGTGTGTGTGTGTGTGGTGTGTGTGTGTGTGTGTGTGTGTGTGTGTGTGTGTGTGTGTGTGTGTGTGTGTGTGTGTGTGTGTGTGTGTGTGTGTGTGTGTGTTTTTGTGTGTGGTGTGTATGTGTGTGTCTAAAATCACTTTAGTGAATAGACATTAAATGAAAGACCACCACGTATAGCAGTATGACAGAGCATAGATATGGATATAAATTACCTAGAATCTGCGGGCACAGACAAACAAGTGTGTAAAATAAAAACAACAACAAACAAACAAACAAACAAACAAACAAACAAACAAAAAACTAGCTTCTTACTTCTGTCGTTTTGATGGTGTCAGCTTCGTGTTTCGCAGATTTCTGTCGCTCGCTTTCACCACCCTCCCCCACCCCATTTCAAGACCTTGCCAGCACGTAGAACTTGCTCAGGCTCAAGGAGTCTGCCATATAATTGCTGGCAGATTTGATGGAGCACATATGGAATTGTCTGAGTGCCACGAATCCCTCTTCAACAAACAAAGAAGGAAAAGACAGACACAGGCGCCCAGTGGGGTGGATAAGGAAGTGTGCTTGCTGAAGAAGGTATTTCTTGTTTGGCTGGTTCTCTACAGGTACTACATTAATTAATACCACGGGACCTGGTTGTCCAAATGGCCATATTCATGATAGCAAGTGGCTGATTAAATGACTACATTAATACCGAAGGAGCTGTGTGTCTCAGTGGCTCTATTCAGGATAACAGAAGCCTGACTAAATGACTACATTCATAATCATAAAACCAACAGCACAAAGCCTCACTGCCGCGGGCGCTGTGCCCACGGAAGAAAAGGACGGAACAGGGGCAGGGAGAGGGGAGTGGGTCAGCCACAAAACCAAAACGACATTAAGTGGAAAGTACCCAAACGCTAGACAATGTCTCGCCCAGTAACCGAAGGCCAAACAAGATTTTTTTTGCCCAGTAACCAGACAAGATGTCTTGCCCAGTAACCAGACAAGATGTCTTGCCCAGTAACCAGACAAGATGTCTTGCCCAGTAACCAAAGGCAAGACAGGATATCTTGCCTCGGAACCAAAGACCAGACAAAACATCATGCCCAGTAACAAAGACCAGACAAAACATCATGCCCAGTAACCAAAGACCAGACAAAACATCATGCCCAGTAACCAAAGACCAGACAAAACATCATGCCCTGTAACCAAAGACCAGACAAAACATGCCCAGTAACCAAAGACCAGACAAAACATCATGCCCTGTAACCAAAGACCAGACAAAACATCATGCCCTGTAACCAAAGACCAGACAAAACATCATGCCCTGTAACCAAAGACCAGACAAAACATGCCCAGTAACCAAAGACCAGACAACATCATGCCCTGTAAACCGACAAAATGCTAACCAAGACCAAAACATCATGCCCAGTAACCAAAGACCAGACAAAACATCATGCCCTGTAACCAAAGACCAGACAAAACATGCCCAGTAACCAAAGACCAGACAACATCATGCCCTGTAACCAAAGACCAGACAAAACATCATGCCCAGTAACCAAAGACCAGACAAAACATCATGCCCTGTAACCAAAGACCAGACAAAACATGCCCAGTAACCAAAGACCAGACAACATCATGCCCTGTAACCAAAGACCAGACAAAACATCATGCCCAGTAACCAAAGACCAGACAAAACATCATGCCCTGTAACCAAAGACCAGACAAAACATGCCCAGTAACCAAAGACCAGACAAAACATCATGCCCAGTAACCAAAGACCAGACAAAACATCATGCCCAGTAACCAAAGACCAGACAAGAATTCTTGCCCAGTAACCAAAGGCAAGCCAAATGTCTGGCCCAGTATCCACAGGCCAGACCGGATGTCTTGCATGGTAACCAAAGGCTAGACAAGATGTCTAGCCCAGTATGGGGAAAGGCCATACGTGCTCCAAATATCGTAATTGAGGCAAGGACCCGACAGTGTTTTGGCGACCCAGTTACCTTTGTGCTCTCTGCTTCCCTCCCCCCCCCCCTCGATCCCCACCTCCAACACACACACACCACACACTCAGTGGGATTTAGTGTAAGTGTCGCTTTGTCATGAACTGTAGCTGTTTCACATAGGGACGTGTTAATAGTTTTGACGTGGAGGGAAATGTTTTAAAAAGTCTTATTTCACACTACAGGGAAACGTTTTAAAAAGTCTTATTTCACACTACAGGGAAATGTTTTAAAAAGTCTTATTTCACACTACAGGGAAATGTTTTAAAAAGTCTTATTTCACACTACAGGGAAATGTTTTAAAAAGTCTTATTTCACACTACAGGGAAATGTTTTAAAAAGTCTTATTTCACACTACAGGGAAATGTTTTAAAAAGTCTTATTTCACACTACAGGGAAACGTTTTAAAAAGTCTTATTTCACACTACAGGGAAACGTTTTAAAAAGTCTTATTTCATACTACAGGGAAACCGTTTTAAAAAGTCTTATTTCACACTACAGGGAAACGTTTTAAAAAGTCTTATTTCACACTACAGGGAAACGTTTTAAAAAGTCTTATTTCACACTACAGGGAAATGTTTTAAAAAGTCTTATTTCACACTACAGGGAAACGTTTTAAAAAGTCTTATTTCACACTACAGGGAAAGTTTTAAAAAGTCTTATTTCACACTACAGGGAAACGTTTTAAAAAGTCTTATTTCATACTACAGGGAAACGTTTTAAAAAGTCTTATTTCACACTACAGGGAAACGTTTTAAAAAGTCTTATTTCACACTACAGGGAAACGTTTTAAAAAGTCTTATTTCACACTACAGGGAAACGTTTTAAAAAGTCTTATTTCACACTACAGGGAAATGTTTTAAAAAGTCTTATTTCACACTACAGGGAAACGTTTTAAAAAGTCTTATTTCACACTACAGGGAAACGTTTTAAAAAGTCTTATTTCACACTACAGGGAAACGTTTTAAAAAGTCTTATTTCATACTACAGGGAAACGTTTTAAAAAGTCTTATTTCACACTACAGGGAAACGTTTTAAAAAGTCTTATTTCACACTACAGGGAAACGTTTTAAAAAGTCTTATTTCACACTACAGGGAAATCGTTTTAAAAAGTCTTATTTCACACTACAGGGAAACGTTTTAAAAAGTCTTATTTCACACTACAGGGAAACGTTTTAAAAAGTCTTATTTCACACTACAGGGAAACGTTTTAAAAAGTCTTATTTCACACTACAGGGAAACGTTTTAAAAAGTCTTATTTCACACTACAGGGAAATGTTTTAAAAAGTCTTATTTCACACTACAGGGAAACGTTTTAAAAAGTCTTATTTCACACTAACAGGGAAAGTTTTAAAAAGTCTTATTTCACACTACAGGGAAATGTTTTAAAAAGTCTTATTTCACACTACAGGGAACGTTTAAAAAGTCTTATTTCACACTATAGGAAATGTTTAAAAAGTCTTATTTCACACTAAGGAAATGTTAAAAAGTCTTATTTCACACTACAGGGAATGTTAAAATAGTCTTATTTCACACTATAGGAATGTTAAATAGTCTTATTTCACACTATAGGAATGTTAAAATAGTCTTATTTCACACTACAGGGAATGTTAAAATAGTCTTATTTCACACTATAGGAATGTTACAATAGTCTTATTTCACACTATAGGAATGTTAAAATAGTCTTATTTCACACTACAGGGAATGTTAAAATAGTCTTATTTCACACTATAGGAATGTTACAATAGTCTTATTTCACACTATAGGAATGTTAAAATAGTCTTATTTCACACTACAGGGAATGTTAAAATAGTCTTATTTCACACTATAGGAATGTTACACTAGTCTTATTTCACACTATAGGAATGTTAAAATAGTCTTATTTCACACTATAGTAATGTTACAATAGTCTTATTTCACACTACAGGGAATGTTAAAATAGTCTTATTTCACACTACAGGAATGTTAAAATAGTCTTATTTCACACTATAGGAATGTTAAAATAGTCTTATTTCACACTACAGGGAATGTTAAAATAGTCTTATTTCACACTATAGGAATGTTACAATAGTCTTATTTCACACTACAGGGAATGTTAAAATAGTCTTATTTCACACTACAGGGAATGTTAAAATAGTCTTGTTTCACACTATAGTAATGTTAAAATAGTCTTATTTCACACTATAGTAATGTTAAAATAGTCTTATTTCACACTATAGTAATGTTAAAATAGTCTTATTTCACACTATAGTAATGTTAAAATAGTCTTATTTCACACTATAGGAATGTTACAATAGTCTTATTTCACACTATAGGAATGTTAAAATAGTCTTATTTCACACTACAGGGAATGTTAAAATAGTCTTATTTCACACTATAGGAATGTTACAATAGTCTTGTTCAGACTACAGGGAAATACTAAAATAGTCTTGTTTTTGACTACAGAGAAATATTAAAATAGTCTTGTTTTTGACAACAGGGAAATGTTAAAATAGTCTATTTTTGACTACAGAGAAATGTTAAAATAGTCTGTTTTTGACTACAGGGATATGTTAAAATAGTCTTGTTTTTGACTACAAGAAGAGCCTTGTTTTTGACTACAAGAAGAGCCTTGTTTTTGACTACAGGGATATGTTAAAATAGCCTTGTTTTTGACTACAGGGATATGTTAAAATAGTCTTGTTTTGACAACAGGGAAATGTTGAAATAGTCTTGTTTTTGACTACAGGGAAATGTTAAAATAGTCTTGTTTCTGACAACAGGAAATGTTAAAATAGCCTTGTTTTTGACTACAGGGAAATGTTAAAATAGTCTTGTTTTTGACTACAGGGATATGTTAAAATAGTCTTGTTTTGAAACAGGGAAATGTTAAAATAGTCTTGTTTTGACAACAGGGAAATGTTAAAATAGTCTTGTTTTTGACTACAGGGATATGTTAAAATAGTCTTGTTTTGACAACAGGGAAATGTTAAAATAGTCTTGTTTTTGACTACAAGAAGAGCCTTGTTTTTGACTACAAGAAGACGCCTTGTTTTTGACTACAGGGATATGTTAAAATAGTCTTGTTTCTGACAACAGGGAAATGTTAAAATAGCCTTGTTTTTGACTACAAGGAAATGTTAAAATAGCCTTGTTTTTGACTACAGGGAAATGTTGAAATAGTCTTGTTTTTGACAACAGGGAAATGTTAAAATAGTCTTGTTTTTGACAACAGGGAAATGTTAAAATAGTCTTGTTTTTGACAACAGGGAAATGTTAAAATAGTCTTGTTTTGACAACAGGGAAATGTTAAAATAGTCTTGTTTTGAACAACAGGGAAATGTTAAAATAGTCTTGTTTTTGACTACACGAAGAGCCTTGTTTTTGACTACAGGATATGTTAAAATAGTCTTTTTTTGACTACACGGAAATGTTAAAATAGTCTTGTTTTTGACAACAGGGAAATGTTAAAATAGTCTTGTTTTTGACAACAGGGGAATGTTAAAATAGTCTTGTTTTTGACTACAAGAAAAGCCTTGTTTTTGACTACAGGGATATGTTAAAATAGTCTTGTTTTGACTACAGGGAAATGTTGAAATAGTAGTGTTCAGACTACAAGGATATGTTAAAGAGGTCATATTTCAGCCTACAGGGAAATGTTGAAATAGTCTTGGTTCACACTACAGGGAAATGTTGAAATAGTCTTGTTTTGGACCACACTGACATCTTGACATACATCATTCAAACGTTCTGCCATACGTCATTCAAACATCTTGATACACGTCATTCAAACATCTTGATACACGTCATTCAAACATCTTGATACACGTCATTCAAACATTCTGACATACGTCATTCAAACATCTTGATACACGTCATTCAAACATCTTGATACACGTCATTCAAACATCTTGATACACGTCATTCAAACATCTTGATACACGTCATTCAAACATTCTGACATACGTCATTCAAACATCTTGATACACGTCATTCAAACATCTTGATACACGTCATTCAAACATTCTGACATACGTCATTCAAACATCTTGATACACGTCATTCAAACATCTTGATACACGTCATTCAAACATCTTGATACACGTCATTCAAACATCTTGATACACGTCATTCAAACATTCTGACATACGTCATTCAAACATCTTGATACACGTCATTCAAACATCTTGATACACGTCATTCAAACATTCTGACATACGTCATTCAAACATCTTGATACACGTCATTCAAACATTCTGACATACGTCATTCAAACATCTTGATACACGTCATTCAAACATCTTGACACACGTCATTCAAACATCTTGATACACGTCATTCAAACATCTTGATATACGTCATTCAAACATCTTGATACACGTCATTCAAACATCTTGATACACGTCATTCAAACATTCTGACATACGTCATTCAAACATCTTGATACACGTCATTCAAACATCTTGATACACGTCATTCAAACATCTTGATACACGTCATTCAAACATCTTGATACACGTCATTCAAACATCTTGATACACGTCATTCAAACATTCTGACATACGTCATTCAAACATCTTGATACACGTCATTCAAACATCTTGATACACGTCATTCAAACATCTTGATACACGTCATTCAAACATCTTGATACACGTCATTCAAACATCTTGATACACGTCATTCAAACATTCTGACATACGTCATTCAAACATCTTGACACACGTCATTCAAACATCTTGACACACGTCATTCAAACATCTTGACACACGTCATTCAAACATCTTGATACACGTCATTCAAACATCTTGATACACGTCATTCAAACATTCTGACATACGTCATTCAAACATCTTGATACACGTCATTCAAACATCTTGATACACGTCATTCAAACATCTTGATACACGTCATTCAAACATTCTGACATACGTCATTCAAACATCTTGATACACGTCATTCAAACATCTTGATACACGTCATTCAAACATTCTGACATACGTCATTCAAACGTCTTGATACACGTCATTCAAACATTCTGACATACGTCATTCAAACATCTTGATACACGTCATTCAAACATCTTGATACACGTCATTCAAACATTCTGACATACGTCATTCAAACATCTTGATACATGTCATTCAAACATCTTGATACACGTCATTCAAACATTCTGACATACGTCATTCAAACATCTTGATACATGTCATTTAAACATCTTGATACACGTCATTCAAACATCTTGACACACTCATCTAACACATCTTGATACACGTCATTCAAACATCTTGATATCCAGGTGCTGTCGTGCAGTGCATGAACGCTGTCACGTGAAGGCAAGCTCTTCAAAGACCACAAAACCAAACGCAAGAAAAGAAAAGACGAAACACAGGCAATCTAACGCTCAGCATAGTTTTGAAATCACAACACAAAATTTACGTACACATACCATGTTAATATGTAGAACGTAAAAACGTAGAAATAGAGAGAGAGAGAGAGAGAGAGAGAGAGAGAGAGAGAGAGAGAGAGAGAGTAGGGGGGGGGGGGTAATAAATATGGCGTTGCACAGTGGGGCAGTGTTTAAGTGTCAACACTGTTAATGTTATTAATATCGCGTGTCACTCACACATTCGTGGCTGCCTTCCCACTGGGAGAGACAGCAGAGGTACGAACGGCACGCGCTTTGGGGCAGCACGAGCACAGACACACACAGGCTTTGTCATGATGGTAGTCTCTCTCACATCTGTGTAACAAACAAGACAAAACAAAACAAAACAAAACAAAACGCTGTTGGATCCAGTCACCTCTTCTGTCCTTGGACACGCGGAGCTGGAATAGAACGGTTATACCACTCTGAAATTCCACCAGCTCTAAGACAAAAACTTGGTGACGACGTGAAGATGGTTCACTGGTTTTGTCATTGAAAACGACAGTGGAATAGTCGCTTAGTTGTTTGACGATAACGACTCGGAAGTCGGAAGATCTGCTTTTCTTCTAGTTGTTTTGATTTTTTTACCTCTGTCCCCAGGATGGAACTGTTTTGTATTTTATCATACTTCTGTCCCCAGGATGGTACCAGATGTGTTATTTTATCATACTTCTGTCACAAGATGGTACAGATGTGTATTTCATCGTACTTCTGTCACAAGATGGTACAGATGTGTATTTTATCGTACTTCTGTCACAAGATGGTACAGATGTGTATTTTATCGTACTTCTGTCACAAGATGGTACAGATGTGTATTTCATCGTACTTCTGTCACAAGATGGTACAGATGTGTATTTCATCGTACTTCTGTCACAAGATGGTACATATGTGTATTTTATCGTACTTCTGTCACAAGATGGTACAGATGTGTATTTCATCGTACTTCTGTCACAAGATGGTACAGATGTGTATTTTTATCGTACTTCTGTCACAAGATGGTACAGATGTGTATTTCATCGTACTTCTGTCACAAGATGGTACAGATGTGTATTTCATCGTACTTCTGTCACAAGATGGTACAGATGTGTATTTTATCGTACTTCTGTCACAAGATGGTACAGATGTGTATTTATCGTACTTCTGTCACAGGATGGTACAGATGTGTATTTTATCGTACTTCTGTCACAAGATGGTACAGATGTGTATTTTATCGTACTTCTGTCACAAGATGGTACAGATGTGTATTTTATCGTACTTCTGTCACAAGATGGTACAGATGTGTATTTTATCGTACTTCTGTCACAAGATGGTACAGATGTGTATTTTATCGTACTTCTGTCACAAGATGGTACAGATGTGTATTTTATCGTACTTCTGTCACAAGATGGTACAGATGTGTATTTTATCGTACTTCTGTCACAGGATGGTACAGATGTGTATTTTATCGTACTTCTGTCACAAGATGGTACAGATGTGTATTTTATCGTACTTCTGTCACAGGATGGTACAGATGTGTATTTTATCATACTTCTGTCACAAGATGGTACAGATGTGTATTTTATCGTACTTCTGTCACAGGATGGTACAGATGTGTATTTTATCATACTTCTGTTCTCATCAATGGCACTTACTCTCAACCTGCATACCTGACCTGTGGTGTTCCACAAGGATCTGTCCTTGGTCCTGTTCTTTTCACTCTTTACACCTCCCCCCTGTCCACCATCATCAACTCCCACTCTATAAAACACCACTTCTATGCTGATGACACCCAACTTCAAGACAGTGACTCACCTGATAATATACAGCGCCTGTTGACTCGCACCACTGAGTGTTACTCGGACATTAAGAACTGGATGACACACAATAGACTTCAGCTTAATGACGACAAGACAGAAGCTATCCTCATTGGCACCCGTCAGAAACTTTCTCAGCTGCCTCCTCTTTCTCTCCCATTATGTAACACATCAGTCCCAATTTCTGATTCAGCTAAAAACCTTGGTGTCTGTATTGACTCTACCCTCTCCATGAACAACTTTGTTTCTCAAACTGCCAGATCTTGCTACTATCATCTCCATCGTATAAGCCTAATCAGGAAGTATCTCTCTGTGGAAACAACTGCAAAACTCGTTCTCTCCTTCATAATGTCTCGCATTGACTATTGCAATTCACTCCTGTCTGGTCTTCCTGCCTCCACCATTCACATCCTACAGCGCATTCAAAACAATGCTGTACGCCTTGTACTCAAAAAGAAAAAAGCTGACCACATATCTCCTCTCCTGGCACAACTTCACTGGCTCCCTGTATCAAAGCGCATACAGTACAAACTAGACACCATGTGCTACAAAAGCCTCAATAACGCAGCCCCCCCGATTACCTGTCAAGCCTACTTGAGATCTATCTTCCCTCACGTACCCTCCGCTCTGCCTCCGATCCTCTGACTTTTCGCTTTCCACGCACTAAGCTCAATACCTATGGTCCACGAGCCTTCTCTGTTTCTGGTCCACTCTCCTGGAATAAACTTCCTCTCTCAGTCCGTCAGCAACCTACTTTTGTCTCCTTCAAGTCCGCTCTCAAAACTCACCTTTTCTCCTCTGCATAAAATCCTAATCTCACTCAACCCCCCCCCCCCCCCTCTGCAGCCTGTCTCCGCTCGGAAGGGAATCACATTGTTATAATATATAATTGTATATGATATGCTCTCTATAATTTTCCATTGCTTTTATTCTTGCTTTTATTTTTTTTATTCTTTCTCCCCATTTATAGCCATGCGTGTGTGTGTGTGTGTGTGTGTGTGTGTGTGTGTGTGTGTGTGTGTGCGTGCGTGTGTGTGCATGCGTACGTGCATGCGTGCGTGTGTGTCTGTTTCAGCGCTTAGATTTGATTTAATCAAGATTTTGCGCTATATAAATATTGTAATTATTATTATTATTATTATAAGATGATAGAGATGTGTATTTTGTTGTTCCTCTGTCCTAAGATGGTACAGATGTGTATTTTGTTGTTTCTCTGTCCTAAGATGGTACAGATGTGTATTTTGTTGTTCCTCTGTCCTAAGATGGTACAGATGTGTATTTTGTTGTTTCTCTGTCCTAAGATGGTACAGATGTGTATTTTGTTGTTCCTCTGTCCTAAGATGGTACAGATGTGTATTTTGTTGTTCCTCTGTCCTAAGATGGTACAGATGTGTATTTTGTTGTTTCTCTGTCCTAAGATGGTACAGATGTGTATTTTGTTGTTTCCTCTGTCCTAAGATGGTACAGATGTGTATTTTGTTGTTTCTCTGTCCTAAGATGGTACAGATGTGTATTTTGTTGTTCCTCTGTCCTAAGATGGTACAGATGTGTATTTTGTTGTTTCTCTGTCCTAAGATGGTACAGATGTGTATTTTGTTGTTTCTCTGTCCTAAGATGGTACAGATGTGTATTTTGTTGTTCCTCTGTCCTAAGATGGTACAGATGTGTATTTTGTTGTTTCTCTGTCCTAAGATGGTACAGATGTGTATTTTGTTGTTTCTCTGTGCTAAGATGGTACAGATGTGTATTTTGTTGTTCCTCTGTCCTAAGATGGTACAGATGTGTATTTTGTTGTTCCTCTGTCCTAAGATGGTACAGATTGTTCGTTCGTTCGTTCTTTGATTTAAGGTCTTTTCACTATAAGTGATATTAGACGGGTACAGATTTGTATTTTGTTGTATGGGTGTTTTAAATCGATATAGATGTCCCCCCCACCCCCATAACTATGTCCCCGGGCATCACTATATACATTGCAGATAAGTAGATAGCAGTCTGCATATCTTGGGGCTTAAGGGAGAGAACTGATGTGACACATGGACATACGTCACTCTGTGTACTCTATGTCTTGGAAGACAAGGGAGAGAACTGATGTGACACATGGACATACGTCACTCTGTGTACTCTATGTCTTGGAAGACAAGGGAGAGAACTGATGTGACACATGGACATACGTCATTCTGTGTACTCTATGTCTTGGAAGACAAGGGAGAGAACTGATGTGACACATGGACATACGTCATTCTGTGTACTCTATGGAGGACAAGGGAGAGAACTGATGTGACACATGGACATACGTCACTCTGTGTACTCTGTGTCTTGGAGGACAAGGGAGAGAACTGATGTGACACATGGACATACGTCACTCTGTGTACTCTATGTCTTGGAGGACAAGGGAGAGAACTGATGTGACACATGGACATATGTCACTCTGTGTACTCTATGTCTTGGAGAACAAGGGAGAGAACTGATGTGAAACATAGACAGCACTCTGTGTCTTGGGGGAC
>JAPXFY010000033.1:46711179-46726179 GCA_030674185.1 Monoplex corrugatus
CTTTGTGCACAAGCGCTTTGTATTATTTACATAAATAAAGTATAATTTTTATTTCTGGGTTATTTCCTCACTGCCTTGTGTACGTGTGTGTGTGTGTGTGTGTGTGTTGTGTGTGTGTGTGTGTGTGTTTATGTATGTGTGTGTGTGTGTTATGTATATGTGTGTGTATGTGTGTGTACGTGAAAATGCACACGATGTGTGTGTAAGTATGTAAGCCAACGTGTGTATGTGTGCTTATGTGTGTGTGTGAATTTTGATTGTGTAATTGTCTCTTATAAATTATAGTAATAATAGTAGTAATAATTATCATTATTATTATTAGCAGCTGCAGCACCATCATCATCATCCTTATGGTTGCAAAGATGAAGATAATTGTTTACTGCTATTGTTAACGCTATTGTTTACTGCTATTGTTAACGCTATTGTTTACTGCTATTGTTAACGCTATTGTTTACTGCTATTGTTATTAGCGTTATTATTGTTATTGTCATTATTGTTATTGTTAGTTTATTTGAGATTATTGTGAACTAGTTTGCTGAAACGCTTACGTATGCTGTTAGTGTTTCAAGATAAATATCGTTAAAACGTCAGTGTACTGTGTTTCAGGTTGAATATCATCAGATAGAGTGAATTGATACTAGTTGTGTTTCGAACTAAATGTCATTAGTTAAAGAGAATTGATATTAGTTTTATTTCAGACGAAATATCATTAGATAAAATGAATTGAGATTAGATATGTTTCAGATTAAATATCATTACTTGAAGTGATATTAGTTGTATTTCAGGGTAATATTACTTAAAGTGAATTGATAACAATTGTGTTTCAGGGGTAAATTCATTAAGTAAGGCGATTTTATATAAATTGTGTATTCAGGGTAAAAATCGTTAATTAAATTGTGTGGGTACCCGCTGTGCTTCAAGGTAAAAATCATGAAATAAAATGTACTGATATTGGTTGTGTTCCAGGGTAAAAATCATGAAATAAACTGTACTGATATTGGTTGTGTTCCAGGGTAAAAATCGTGAAATAAACTGTACTGATATTGGTTGTGTTCCAGGGTAAAAATCGTGAAATAAACTTTACTGATATTGGTTGTGTTCCAGGGTAAAAATCATGAAATAAAATGTACTGATATTGGTTGTGTTCCAGGGTAAAAATCATGAAATAAACTGTACTGATATTGGTTGTGTTCCAGGGTAAAAATCATGAAATAAACTGTACTGATATTGGTTGTGTTCCAGGGTAAAAATCATGAAATAAAATGTACTGATATTGGTTGTGTTCCAGGGTAAAAATCATGAAATAAACTGTACTGATATTGGTTGTGTTCCAGGGTAAAAATCGTGAAATAAACTGTACTGATATTGGTTGTGTTCCAGGGTAAAAATCATGAAATAAAATGTACTGATATTGGTTGTGTTCCAGGGTAAAAATCATGAAATAAACTGTACTGATATTGGTTGTGTTCCAGGGTAAAAATCGTGAAATAAACTGTACTGATATTGGTTGTGTTCCAGGGTAAAAATCGTGAAATAAACTGTACTGATATTGGTTGTGTTCCAGGGTAAAAATCGTGAAATAAAATGTATTAATATTAGTATGTGTCAGACTAAGATAAGTATCGTTGACAGAGCTCAAAATGGAAATTAACAGTATGGCTTGCCAAAAAATTCCAAAGAGGCGAGTGTACATGACAAATTATAATTGTTATTATTGTTTCTGCATGAGTGGTGCATGCTGTCTGTTCACTTAGTTGTTGTCACGTTCCGCCGGTTTTCTTAATTTGCTCATGGACTTTATGGTCATACAGGTCTACCATACATGTGTGGTGTCCCTTTGACACATGTTTCGTCCATTTGTTAACCTACTTTATGCGTTCGTGGTCTTACTAGTCTACCATACTTGTGTGGTGTCCCTTTGACACACGTTTCGTCTATTTGTTAACCTACTTCATGCATTTGTGGTCATACTAGTCTACCATACTTGTGTGGTGACCCACTGACCCACTGACCCACTGTCTCATCTCTCTCCTTCTTCCCTGTCCCGTTCCCCTTCCTTGATATTGTTTTGTAGCGATTGGAAAGAGAGAGAGAGAGAGAGAGGGAGAGAGATAGAGAGAGACAGAGACAGACAGACACAGACAGACAGAGATAGAGACAGAAAGAGAGAGAGAGGGAGAGAGATAGAGAGAGACAGAGACAGACAGACAGACACAGACAGACAGAGATAGAGACAGAAAGAGAGAGAGAGGGAGAGAGATAGAGAGAGACAGAGACAGACAGACAGACACAGACAGACAGAGATAGAGACAGAAAGAGAGAGAGAGGGAGAGAGATAGAGAGAGACAGAGACAGACAGACAGACACAGACAGACAGAGATAGAGACAGAAAGAGAGAGAGAGGGAGAGAGATAGAGAGAGACAGAGACAGACAGACAGACACAGACAGACAGAGATAGAGACAGAAAGAGAGAGAGAGGGAGAGAGATAGAGAGAGACAGAGACAGACAGACAGATAGACAGACAGACACAGACAGACAGAGATAGAGACAGAAAGAGAGAGAGAGGGTGGGGTGGAGACAGGCAGTCAGATAGAGAGAGACAGAGACAAATGGAATGAAAAAGAGAGAAAAACGGAAATAAAAACAGATAGAAATGACACAGAAAGAGACGGAGAAACACAGAGAAAAACAGGAGAGGGAGAGAACAGAGAGAGAGGGAAAGAGAATGAAACAGGGAGGGTGAAAGAGAGACAGACAATGGGAGAGAGAGAGATTGATTGATTGATTGATTTGATTCAGTTTTACGTCAGCACCCACCTCAGGTGATATGGCCGACGGGGATAACCATCCCAGGAAAATGGGGGCAATGGGGGACTTATCTAATCCTATACTGACACCACCAGAACAACAATGATGCTAAGATGGGACAGTGAGAAGGCCAGATTTAATGTAGCGCACCCCGGGATTCGAACCCACAACCATTAGCATGTGAATCCGACGCTCAAACCAACTGAGCTACAGAGGCCCGCTTTGAGAGAGAGAGAGAGAGAGAGAGAGAGAGGAGAGAGAGAGAGAGAGAGAGAGGAGAGAGAGAGAGAGAGGAGAGAGAGAGAGAGAGAGAGAGAGAGAGAGACAAACAGACAGTTTCAATTCAGTTTCAATTTCTCAGATGACATCTCCTTGCTCGGAGTGAATTCCATATGCACTAACGTCACAGGTGCCATGTGATGGAGAAGATCCAGAATGATCACGGCACAAGCCGTAAACCTGCACATAAACCCATGAGCTGGCCAGGTCCTAAGGTCCTGCCTAGATAGTTCCATAACCATGCAGTAATAGGGGAGTGAGGTGGCAGAGACCTCAACTTTTCTCGGGGCCAGCACCACGAGGGCGGCGCCCATCCCCTCTTATGGGAGCTCAACAGAGAGATAGACATACAGACAGACAGACAGACAGACAAACAGACAGAGAAAAACAGAGACAGACGGATAGTCCTGTGATCAGCTTGATGAGCGATCTTGTCCAAGCTTTTTCCTCAACAACAAATCATCATTGCGTCATTCGGCAAAACTTTTAAACACGCGCGCGCACATTTACACATACTCAGACGCAGACGCACACACACACGCGCACATGCTATCCCCCTCCCCACGTGCGTACAAACACACGCATACACACATACATTTAACACACCACACAACACACAACACACACACACACACACACACACACACACACACAACACACAACACAACACACAACACACACAACACACACACACAACACACCACACACCACACACACACACACACACACACACACACACACACACACACACACACACACACACACACACACACACACACACACACACACACACAACACACACACACACACACACAACACACACACACACACAATTGAAGGCTATGTGTGGAATGCAGATAACATAATGAGTGTCTTTGTGACGTTCACAACTTCCTGTCCCAAAATAACATGGCTTCCCTCTTCTGTCAGCACTCCTTATGAAAAACCATGAACGATTTACACACACACACACCACGCACACGCACACGCACACGCACACGCAACACACACACATACACACACACTCACACTCTTTTCTCTCTGTCTTCTGTCTGTCTGTCTGTCTGTCTGTCTGTCTGTCTGTCTCTGTCCTGCCTGCCTGTCTCTCTCTCTCTCTCTCTCTCTCTCTCTCTTCCTCTGACTGTCTGTCTATCTCTCTCTCCCCCCCTCTCTCTCTCACTCACTCTCTCTCTCTCTTTCTTTCTCTCTCTCTCTGTTTATCTCTGTCTGTTTGTCTTTGTCTGTCTGTCTGTTTCTCTCTCTCTTCTCTCTCTCTCTCATTCTCTCTCTCTCTCTCACTCTCTCTCTCTCTCTTCCATTTAGATACGCACAGACACGAACATTTACACACATACGCACACATGCAAACACATTTACACACACACACACACATACACACACATTTATGGACACACGCACACATGCACACACATTTACGGACACACACACACACACACACATCCTTCCACCCCCATCCCCACCCACACAAACAAAGGGAGACAACTAGTGTAACGTCTTTGGCCACAAACCATAGAACCCGCTGTATAACTAGCGATGCTCTAGACATCTCACCACACCACGTCCATTACTGTCTCCCATCGTACGACTGGTCTACTAGTCCCCCTGATACAGGCTTTGTTGTTGTTGTTGTTGTTGTCGTCGTTGTTGTTGTTGTTGTTGTTGTTATTGTCGTCGTCGTTTTGTTGGTCTCAGGACCGTCAACCTGGAGCATATTTTCGCTGCGCCTTCGCCTAACACTCCCCTTTCTGCTTTTAAATCCAAGTTTAAAACCCACCTCTTTTCCCAACAACGAATTCTACAGCGACTTCTTCCCCTCAGCCTGTGTACGTCTGTTTTATAATGTAATCAAAGGACACAACTCTTGAGAATTATCTCCCATGTTGTATAGAACTTCTCAAATCTAACACAGCTTACGCTACCCATTCAGCTAGCATAGAAGCAGATACAAAGTTCAAAAACAGCAAGCTCAGAACACTCCTCAAAAAAGTAGCGCCCAAGCCTACCTTTATACTCTGCAACTACCCTACACACAACTATGAGAGAGGAGAGAAATACATACAATATATTGGTCTTCTGTTCAAGATTGACATAGTCTTTTATTCTTGAACTGATCAAACACACACACATAGACAAGACAGAACATACACAGGGTTGCTTCCAAGGCATATAGGTAATACCAAAGAAATAAGAGGGAAGCAGGGAGAATTTTTATAATATAATCAAAGGACACAACTCTTGAGAATTATCTCCCATGTTGTATAAAACTTCTCAAATCTAACACAGCTTACGCTACCCATTCAGCTAGCATAGAAGCAGATACAGTTTTATATTAAATGTTGCAGGGTAGTCTTTTTTATATACACACACAAACACAAACGCACACACACACATACACACACACACACATAGTCACATGGAAACAGACACACACACAAGCACACAAACTGACCCCGTTGCTTGATAACTATATTCCTACCCACACTCCCTCTCTCTGTCTCTGTCTCTTTCTTTCTGTCTCTGTTTCTCTCTCTGTCTTTCACTCTCACTCTCTGTCTGTTTCTTTCTCTGTCTCTCTCTATGTCTCTGTCTGAGTTCTGAGTTCTGTCTGTCTATCTGTCTCCTCCCCCCCCCCCTTATCTCTCTGTCTCTCTCACTTTCTCCCTGTCTCTCTCTCTCTGTTTCTCTTTTTCTATCTCTGTTTCTCTCTCACTCTCTGTGTCTCTCTCTGTCTCTCTCTTTAGTTTTTCTTCTTTCTGTTTCTCTCTCACTCTCTCTCTCTCTCTCTGTCCGTCTGTCTCTTCTTCTCTCTGTCTTTCTCTCTGTTTTTCAGTCTCTGTCTCTCTGTCTGTCTGTCCGTCTGTATCTCTGTCTCCGTCTCTCTCTCTCTCTTTCTGTCTGTCTGTCTATCTCTCTCTCCCTCCCTTTTTTCTGTCTCTTTCTCTCTCTGTGACTCTGTCTCTGTCTGTCTGTCTGTCTGTCTGTCTGTCTCTCTCCCTCCCTCTTTGTCTCTCTTTTTCTCTCTCTCTGTCTCTGTCTCTCCTTCCCTCCTTGTCTCCATTTTTCTCTCTCTCCCTCTCTCTCTCCCTCTCTCTCTCGCTCTCTCTCGCTCTCTCTCTGCCTTTCTGTCTTTCTCTTTCTCTCTCTTCATGTCTGCTTTACTCTAACTTAAGGAAGGTATACATTAAAAAAGCTTGAAGAGTGAGTCTTCTTCCAATTAAAAGATGACATAATGTTCATGACTCGTTCAGTTTGGTTGATTAACTGGTAATTTCGTTTGTGATTACTTTGATGATAATCTGACTTATGAAATGATGGCTGGGATGACGGCTTGACTGATTATTAGTTGATCGCCACTAGTTCACTGGGCCACTGATTACCAAACTGACAAATTATTTGCTGGTTGGGTGATTGTTTGTTGACTGAAGGCTTGTTGATCGTTTGTTGACTGAAGGCTTGTTGATTGTTTGTTGACTGAAGGCTTGTTGATTGTTTGTTTACTGAAGGCTTGTTGATTGTTTGTTGATTGAAGGCTTGTTGATTGAAGGCTTGTTGACTGAAGGCTTGTTGATCGTTTGGAGACTGAAGGCTTGTTGATTGTTTGTTGACTGAAGGCTTGTTGATGATTGAAGGCTTGTTGATTGTTTGTTGACTGAAGGCTTGTTGATCGTTTGTTGACTGAAGGCTTGTTGATTGTTTGTGGACTGAAGGCTTGTTGATTGTTTGTTGACTGAAGGCTTGTTGATTGTTTGTTGACTGAAGGCTTGTTGATTGAAGGCTTGTTGATTGTTTGTTGATTGAAGGCTTGTTGATTGATTGAATGCTTGTTGATTGTTTGTTGACCGAAGGCTTGTTGATCGTTTGTTGACTGAAGGCTTGTTGATTGTTTGTTGACTGAAGGCTTGTTGATTGTTTGTTGACTGAAGGCTTGTTGATTGTTTGTTGACTGAAGGCTTGTTGATTGTTTGTTGACTGAAGGCTTGTTGATTGTTGTTGACTGAAGGCTTGTTGATTGTTTGTTGATTGAAGGCTTGTTGATTGTTTGTTGACTGAAGGCTTGTTGATTGTTTGTTTACTGAAGGCTTGTTGATTGTTTGTTGATTGAAGGCTTGTTGATTGAAGGCTTGTTGACTGAAGGCTTGTTGATCGTTTGGTGACTGAAGGCTTGTTGATTGTTTGTTGACTGAAGGCTTGTTGATTGATTGAAGGCTTGTTGATTGTTTGTTGACTGAAGGCTTGTTGATCGTTTGTTGACTGAAGGCTTGTTGATTGTTTGTGGACTGAAGGCTTGTTGATTGTTTGTTGACTGAAGGCTTGTTGATTGTTTGTTGACTGAAGGCTTGTTGATTGAAGGCTTGTTGATTGTTTGTTGATGAAGGCTTGTTGATTGATTGAAGGCTTGTTGATTATTTGTTGACCGAAGGCTTGTTGATCGTTTGTTGACTGAAGGCTTGTTGATTGTTTGTTGACTGAAGGCTTGTTGATTGTTTCTTGACTGAAGGCTTGTTGATCGTTTGTTGACTGAAGGCTTGTTGATTGTTTGTTGACTGAAGGCTTGTTGATTGTTTGTTGACTGAAGGCTTGTTGATCGTTTGTTGACTGAAGGCTTGTTGATTGTTTGTTGACTGAAGGCTTGTTGATTGTTTGTTGACTGAAGGCTTGTTGATTGTTTGTTGACTGAAGGCTTGTTGATTGTTTGTGGACTGAAGGCTTGTTGATTGTTTTTGATTGAAGGCTTGTTGATCGTTTGTTGACTGAAGGCTTGTTGATTCGTTTGTTGATTGAAGGCTTGTTGATTGTTTGTTGACTGAAGGCTTGTTGATTGTTTGTTGACTGAAGGCTTGTTGATTGTTTGTTGACTGAAGGCTTGTTGATTGTTTGTTGAATGAAGGCTTGTTGATTGTTTGTTGACTGAAGTCTTGTTGATTGTTTGTTGACTGAAGGCTTGTTGATTGTTTGTTGACTGAAGGCTTGTTGATCGATTGTTGACTGAAGGCTTGTTGATCGTTTGTTGATTGAAGGCTTGTTGATTGTTTGTTGATTGAAGGCTTGTTGATTGTTTGCTGATTGAAGGCTTATTGATTGTTTGTTGACTGAAGGCTTGTTGATTGTTTGTTGACTGAAGGCTTTTGATTGATTGTTGACTGAAGGCTTGTTGATTGTTTGTTGACTGAAGGCTTGTTGATTGTTTGTTGACTGAAGGCTTGTTGATTGTTTGTTGACTGAAGGCTTGTTGATTGATTGTTGACTGAAGGCTTGTTGATCGTTTGTTGACTGAAGGCTTGTTGATTGTTGACTGAAGGCTTGTTGATTGTTGACTGAAGGCTTGTTAATTGTTTGTTGACTGAAGGCTTGTTGATTGTTTGTTGACTGAAAGCTTGTTGATTGTTTGTTGATTGAAGGCTTGTTGATTGGTGAACTATGACATTGAGTGATAGATGGGATGTTAAATTGCTTAGTATCTGGTTGGTAACTTGTTTGAATTTTCATCGCTAATTTGGATGGTATTTCGATTAGTTTGATTTATTACATGATTAATTGTTTTATTGTTTGGTTAGTTAATTGATAGGCTAAACTCAATCGACGGAGTGGATGAGAGTCTGGTTGATTCAGCTAATTAGTGTTTATCGTTGATTCAGCTAATTAGTGTTTATCGTTGATTCAGCTAATTAGTGTTTCAAAGGCCACAGGGTGTTTTTATTTCAGTGTTGATATCACCAAGCTCACAGCAAATCGACCTGGTCTCTGGCCCACTCCACGGGACGTCACTCACCATAGGGGGCGCCAGCTCTGTCGGCAATGGAGGTGGAGGTGGAAGTGGAGCGATGAACGTCTTGTCGTCACTAACGGCGGACCAGCTGGCGGCCATGACCCCTCAGCAACGCCTGGAGGTTCAGCAACTGATGCAGGAGCAGCAACAGCAGCAGATGCACATGATGCAGCAACTCCAGCAGGAGATCCAGCAACAGGGAGAGGCTGCCAACAATCCACCCTACACTGCCAACGTCCTGCTGTCAGGCGCCAACGCTGCAGAAGGCCCGCCCCCCCAGGACACGTCTTACGCCAAAGTTCGCTCCCCTTTCCCTGTGCCTCCACCGCAAGGGGCCGCCACTTCCGCAGCCATGATGGCGCCGGCGTCGGCAGGCCGGTTGACCGGGTCGTCCATGGTGGGTGGTAGCCCTATAGGGTCCCAGACTCCGCCCACTAGGAGTTTCCAGGAGTACCTGGCCTTGATGGGCGTACAGCCCCCACAACAGTCCCCCACCTTCAACCCTCAATATCACCCCCACCCCAGCCAGCCCTCCCTCCCCTCCCAGCTGCTGCAAGGACTAGGTCCTCAACAACAACAACAACAACAAAGTCGGCAGCTTCACCTCCACCATCAACAACACCAACAACAACGACAACAACAACAACAACAACAACAACAACAACGACGACAACAACAACAACAACACTCACGTCAGCCCCAAGTCCCTCTCTCCCCAAACCTGCTCTCCCAGCTCCTGGCTCAAACGCAACGCCAACCCATGATCCCCCAAGGTCAAGGTCAGCTGGCTGCCATGATGAGGAAGGGGCAGAGAGGGGAGAACGGTGAAGGACCCCCCATCACCTGCCCCCGTCTGGCTCAGGGCTCCGTCTGCTCGGGACGTTATCGTCGTTGTCATCATGATAAACATTGTGCTATTGGTGAGTTGGTGTGCGTGTGTGTGTGGTGTGTGTGTGTGTGTGTGTGTGTGTGTGTGTGTGTGTGTGTGTGTGTATGTGTGTGTGTGTGTGTGTGTTTGTGTGTGTGTGTGTGTATGTGTGTGTGTGTGTATGTGTGTGTGTGTGTGTATGTGTGTGTGTGTGTATGTGTGTGTGTATGTGTGTGTGTGTGTGTGTATGTGTGTGTGTGTGTGTTTGTGTGTGTGTGTGTATGTGTGTGTGTGTATGTGTGTTTGTGTGTGTGTGTGTATGTGTGTGTGTATGTGTGTTTGTGTGTGTGTGTGTGTGTGTGTGTGTGTGTGTGTGTGTGTGTGTGTGTGTAGTGTAGTGTAGTGTATGTTTGCGTGTATATGTGTGTGTGTGTGTGTGTGTGTGTGTGTGTGTGTGTGTGTGCATGTGTGAGTGTATGTATGTGTGTGTGTATGTAAGTGTATACGTGTGAACAAAGCGTGTACATGCGTGTGTGCGTATTTATGTATAAATGAATAAATTATGTATGTATGTATGTATGTATGTACGTACGTACGTACGTATGTATGTATAAATGTATGTGTATGTAAATATGCGTGTGTGTGTCTGTGTGTATGTGCATATGTATGTATGCAAAAATGCTTATGTGTATGTGTGTCTGTGTGCATATATTATATGTATGTATGACTATATGTATGACTGTATGTACGTCTGTAGGTATGTATGTAAGTATGCATGCGTGCATGTGTTATGAATGCATCATTAAAATATGATTTGTATGCATGCATGCATGTATGTATGTATGTATGTACGTATGTATGTATGTGTGTGTGTATGTATGTATGTATGTATGTATGTACGTATGTATGTATGTATACATTATGTACGTACGTGCATACGTACGTATGTTCGTATGTATGTATGCATGTATGTATGTATGTATGTATGTTATGTATGCATGTATGCATGTATGTATGTATGTATGTATGCATATATGTATGTATGCATATATGTATGTATGTATGTATGTATGCATGTATGTATGAATGTATGTTATGTATGTATGCATGTATGTATGTATGTATGTATGTATGTATGCATGTATGTATGTATGTATGTATGTATGTATGCATGTATGTATGTATGTATGTATGTATGTATGTATGTATGTATGTATGTATGTATGTATGTATGTATGTATGTATGATGTATGTCATGTATGATTGTATGTATGTATATGTATGTATGTATGTATGTATGTATGTATGTATGTATGTATGTATGTATGTATGTATGTATGATGTATGGTATGTATGCTACTAGTATGTCATGTATGTATGTATGTATGTATATGCATGTATGTATGAATGACGATGTAGATGATGATGTGGTATGATGGGTATATCAGTACATGCATGTAGAAGAGATGTAGTATGGTAGAGGTTTACACGCCTTACAACAGTGTAAAATGTCAGTAGAGGTTAACGCCTAACACAGTGTAAAATTGCAGTAGAGGGTTACGACTAGCATGTAAACTGCCAGGTATACACGCTACACACAGTGTAAACATTGCCAGGTAGAGGGTTCACGCCTTAACATGTAACATTGCCAGGTAGAGGGTTACAGCTTACACACAGTGTAACATTGCAGGTAAGGGTTACACGCCTTACACAGTGTAAACATTGCCAGGTAAGGGTTAACGCTCACACGTAACAGCCATGGTAGAGGGTTATACATGTAAACTGCCGTGAGTTACACGCTACACAGTGTAAACATTGCCAGGTAGAGGGTTACACGCCCTACACACAGTGTAAACATTGCCAGGTAGAGGGTTACACGCCTACACACAGTGTAAACATTGCCAGGTAGAGGGTTACACGCCTACACACAGTGTAAACATTGCCAGTAGGGTTACACGCCTACACACAGTGTAAACATTGCCAGGTAGAGGGTTACACCTACACACATGTAAACATTGCCAGGTAGGGTTACACGCCTAAACACAGTGTAAACATTGCCAGGTAGAGGGTTACACGCCTACACACAGTGTAAACATTGCCAGGTAGAGGGTTACACGCCCTACACACAGTGTAAACATTGCCAGTAGAGGGTTACACGCCCTACACACAGTGTAAACATTGCCAGGTAGAGGGTTACACGCCTACACACATGTAAACATTGCCAGGTAGAGGGTTACACGCCCTACACACAGTGTAAACATTGCCAGGTAGAGGGTTACACGCCCTACACACAGTGTAAACATTGCCAGGTAGAGGGTTACAGCCTACAACTGTAAACTGCCAGTAGAGGGTTACACCCTACAACAGTGTAAACATTGCCAGGTAGAGGGTTACACGCCTACACACAGTGTAAACATTGCCAGGTAGAGGGTTACACGCCCTACACACAGTGTAAACATTGCCAGGTAGAGGGAGTTACACGCCCTACACACAGTGTAACATTGCAGTGGTACGCCAACACAGTGTAATACATTGCCAGTAGAGTTACACCCTACAAGTGTAAACATTGCCAGGTAGAGGGTTACACGCCCTACTACATGTAAACATGCAGGTAGGGTTACAGCTACACAGTGTAAACATTGCCAGGTAGAGGGTTACACGCCCTACACACAGTGTAAACATTGCCAGTTAGAGGGTTACACGCCCTACACACAGTGTAAACATTGCCAGGTAGAGGGTTACACGCCCTACACACAGTGTAAAACATTGCCAGGTAGAGGGTTACACCGCCTACACACAGTGTAAACATTGCCAGGTAGAGGGTTACACGCCCTACACCACATGTAAACATTGCCAGGTAAAGGTTACATGCCTACACACAGTGTAAACATTGCCAGGTAGAGGGTTACACGCCCTACATACAGTGTAAACATTGCCAGGTAGAGGGTTACACGCCCTACAACAGTGTAAACATTGCCAGGTAGAGGGTTACACGCCCTACATACAGTGTAAACATTGCCAGGTAGAGGGTTACACGCCCTACACACAGTGTAAACATTGCCAGGTAGAGGGTTACACGCCTTACACACAGTGTAAACATTGCCAGGTAGAGGGTTACACGCCCTACACACAGTGTAAACATTGCCAGGTAGAGGGTTACACGCCCTACACACAGTGTAAACATTGCCAGGTAGAGGGTTACACGCCCTACACACACTGTAAACATTGCCAGGTAAAGGGTTACATGCCTTACACACAGTGTAAACATTGCCAGGTAGAGGGTTACACGCCCTACACATAGTGTAAACATTGCCAGGTAGGGGTTACACGCCCCTACACACAGTGTAAACATTGCTAGGTAGAGGGTTACACGCCCTACACACAGTTAAACATTGCCATGTAGGGGGTTACACGCCCTACACACAGTGTAAACATTGCCAGGTAGAGGGTTACACGCCCTACACATAGTGTAAACATTGCCAGGTAGAGGGTTACACGCCCTACACACAGTGTAAACATTGCCAGGTAGGGGGTTACACGCCCTACACATAGTGTAAACATTGCCAGGTAGGTTCCCACAACAGGTAAACATTGCAGTAGGGTTACACCCCTAACGTAATTGCCAGTAAGTACACGCCCTACACATGTAAACATTGCCAGTAGGGTTACACGCCCTACAACAGTGTAACTTGCGTAGAGGGTTACACCTACAACGTGTAACATTGCAGGTAAGGTACACGCCCACACATGTAACATTGCCAGTAAGGGTTAACGCCTACACACAGTGTAAACATTGCCAGGTAGAGGGTTACACCCTACACACAGTGAACATGCCAGGTAGGTTACAGCCTACACACATGTAAACATTGCAGGTAAGGTTACACGCCCTACACACATGTAAACTGCCAGTAGGGTTACACGCCCTACAACATGTAAACATGCCAGGTAGAGGTTACAGCCTACAACACAGTTAAACATTGCCAGGTAGGGGTACACCCTCAATGTAAACTTGCGGTAGGTACACCTAACCAGGTAACATGCCATAAGGTACACGCCCTAACCGTGTACATTGAGTGGGTTCACCTACCATGTAAATTGCCAGGTAGTTCCTCACAATGTAATTGCAGGAGGGTCACGCTAACGTGTAACTTGCCAGGAGGTTCGCTAATGTCATTGCAGAGAGGTAAGTCAAGTTACTGGTAGGGGTTACACGCCCTACACACAGTGTAAACATTGCCAGGTAGAGGGTTACACGCCTCACACAGTGTAAACATTGCAGGTAGAGGGTTACACCCCTACACACATGTAAACATTGCCAGTAGAGGGTTACACGCCCTACACATGTGTAAACATTGCCAGGTAGGGGTTACACGCCCTACATACAGTGTAAACATTGCCAGGTAGAGGGTTACACGCCCTACACACAGTGTAAACATTGCCAGGTAGGGGGTTACACGCCCTACATACATGTAAACATTGCCAGGTAGAGGGTTACACGCCCTACACACACTGTAAACATTGCCAGGTAGAGGGTTACACGCCCTACATACAGTGTAAACATTGCCAGTAGAGGTTACACGCCCTACACACAGTGTAAACATTGCCAGGTAGGGGTTACACGCCCTATATCAGGTGGGTAGGTACACTGCCCAGAATCACTTAAATCATCATAATGGCCATTGGGAGTGTCGGTGTTACTGTTGTGATGGAAGCTGCCCGAATGGCAGTGTTCGTCATAATGGCAATTGCAGGAGAAGTGTCAGTGTTACTGTTGTGATGGAAGCTGCCCGAATGGCAGTGTTCGTCATAATGGCAATTGCAGGAGAAGTGTCAGTGTTACTGTTGTGATGGAAGCTGCCCGAATGGCAGTGTTCGTCATAATGGCAATTGCAGGAGAAGTGTCAGTGTTACTGTTGTGATGGAAGCTGCCCGAATGGGCAGTTTTTCGTCATAATGGCAATTGCAGGAGAAGTGTCAGTGTTACTGTTGTGATGGAAGCTGCCCGAATGACAGTTGTCGTCATAATGGCAATTGCAGGAGAAGTGTCGGTGTTACTGTTGTGATGGAACTGCCCGAATGACAGTTGTCGTCATAATGGCAATTGCAGGGGAAGTGTCAGTGTTACTGTTGTGATGGAAGCTGCCCGAATGACAGTTGTCGTCATAATGGCAATTGCAGGAGAAGTGTCGCAAACGAAACCAGGAACCCACATGGTGTTTGTAGATCTGACTGAAGCATTTGACACCGTTAACCAG
>JAPXFY010000033.1:46736179-46767196 GCA_030674185.1 Monoplex corrugatus
AACGTGGCTTACAGGATCTTTAACATGCGTATTTGATTTCTGTAAGCTTGTACCAACCGGGGGGGGGGATGTGGGGGGATGGGGAGGGAGGGGAGGTTCAGGTACTTTCAGGTCTCCACATGACAATGTTGACCTGAGAGATGTGAAACATCTCCATGACAGTGTTGACTTGACAGATGTGAAACATCTCCATGACTGTGTTGACTACAGAGATGTGAAACATCTCCATGACTGTGTTGACTACAGAGATGTGAAACATCTCTATGACTGTGTTGACTTCAGAGATGTGAAACATCTCACTTGATGTTGACTACAGAGATGTGAAACATCTCCATGACTGTGTTGACTACAGAGATGTGAAACATCTCCATGACTGTGTTGACTACAGAGATGTGAAACATCTCCATGACTGTGTTGACTACAGAGATGTGAAACATCTCATGACTGTGTTGACTCAGAGATGTGAAACATCTCCATGACTGTGTTGACTACAGAGATGTGAAACATCTCCATGACTGTGTTGACTGTGAACACAGAGGATGGTGTAAACATCTCCATGACGTGTTTGACTACAGAGATGTGAAACATCTCCATGACTGTGTTGACCTCAGAGAATGTGAAACATCTCCATGACTGTTTGACTTGAGAGATGTGAAATATCTCCATGGTGACTAAGTTACACTCATGACGTTGACTGAGAGATGTGAAACATCTCCATGACTGTGTTGACTACAGAGATGTGAAACATCTCCATGACTGTGATGACTACAGAGATGTGAAACATCTCCATGACTGTGTTGACTACAGAGATGTGAAACATCTCCATGACTGTGTTGACTAGAGATGTGAATCTCCTGACTGTTGACTGAGTGTGAAACATCTCCATGACGTGTTGACTTACAGAGAGATGTGAAACATCTCCATGACTAGTGTTGACTGACTGAGAGATGTGAAACATCTCCATGACTTGACTGTTGACTAGAGATGTGAAACATCTCCATGACTGTGATGACTTAGAGATTGAAACATCTCCATGACTGTGTTGACTACAGAGATGTGAAACATCTCCATGACTGTGTGACTACAGAGATGTGAAACATCTCCATGACTGTGTTGACTACAGAGATGTGAAACATCTCCATGACTGTAGTTGACTACAGAGATGTGAAACATCTCATGACTGTGTTGACATACAAGATGTGTTAACTCAATTGACATGTGTTGACTACAGAGATGTGAAACATCTCCATGACTGTGTTGACTACAGAGATGTGAAACATCTCCATGACTGTGTTGACTACAGAGATGTGAAACATCTCCATGACTGTGTTGACTACAGAGATGGGAAACATCTCCATGACTGTGATGACTACAGAGATGTGAAACATCTCCATGACAGTGTTGACTTAGAGATGGGAAAATCACCATGACTGTGATGACTACAGAGATGTGAATCATCTCCATGACAGTGTTACTACAGAGATGGAAAATCTCCATGACTGTGATGACTCAGAGATGTGAAACATCTCCATGACAGTGTTGACTACAGAGATGTGAAACATCTCCATGACATGTTGACCTGAGAGATGTGAAACATCTCCATGACAGTGTTGACTACAGAGATGTGAAACATCTCCATGACTGTGTTGACCTGAGAGATGTGAAACATCTCCATGACTGTGTTGACTTGAGAGATGTGAAACATCTCCATGACTGTGTTGATACAGAGATGTGAAACATCTCCATGACACATCTCCATGACGTGTTGCTACAGAGATGTGAAACATCTCCATGACATGTGTTGACTAAGAGATGTGAAACATCTCCATGACAGTGTTGACTGAGAGATGTGAAACATCTCCATGACAGTATTGACCTGAGAGATGTGAAACATCTCCATGACAGTGTTGACTTGAGAGATGGGAAAATCACCATGACTGTATTGACTAAGAGATGTGAAATATCTCCATGACGTGTGACTAGAGATGTGAAACATCTCCATGACTGTGATGACTACAGAGATGTGAAACATCTCCATGACTGTGATGACTACAGAGATGTGAAACATCTCCATGACAGTGTTACTTCAGAGATGGAAAATCACCATGACTGTGATGACTACAGAGATGTGAAACATCTCCATGACAGTGTTTGACTTGAGAGATGGGAAAATCATCATGACTGTGATGACTACAGAGATGTGAAACATCTCCATGAGACAAGTTTTTTGACTTGAGCAGAGATGTGAAACATCTCCATGACTGTGTTGATCTGAGATATGTGAAACATCTCCATGACAGTGTTGCTACAGAGATGTGAAAAAATCTCCATGACGTGTTGACTACAGTGATGTGAAACATCTCTGACAGTGTTGACCTGAGGATGTGAAACATCTCCATGACAGTGTTGACCTGAGAGATGTGAAACATCTCCTGACAGTATTGACCTGAGAGATGTGAAACATCTCCATGACAGTGTTGACTTGAGAGATGGGAAATCACCATGACTGTGTGACTACAGAGTTGTGAAACATCTCCATGACTGTGATGACTAGAGATGTGAAACATCTCCATGACTGTGATGACTACAGAGATGTGAAACATCTCCATGACTGTGATTGACTACAGAGATGTGAAACATCTCCATGACAGTGTTTACTTCAGAGATTGGAAAATCACCATGACTGTGATGACTACAGAGATGTGAAACATCTCCATGACTGTGTTGACTACAGAGATGTGAAACATCTCCATGACAGTGTTGACCTAGAGATGTGAAACATCTCCATGACAGTGTTGACTACAGAGATGTGAAACATCTCCATGACTGTGATGACTACAGAGATGTAAACATCTCATGACTGTGTTACTGGAGATGGAAAAATGTGAAACATATCTCCATGACAGTGTTGACTACAGAGATGGAAAATCCCATGACTGTTGACAGAGATGTGAAACATCTCCATGACTGTGTTGACTACAGAGATGGGAAAATCTCCACCATGGACCAAGATGTGATTCACGACTGACAGAGATGGAAACATCTCCATGACTGTGTTGACTACAGAGATGGGAAAATCATCCATGACTGTGTGACTAGGATGGAAATCCAGACGTGTTGACTAGCAGAGATGGGAAAATCTCCATGACTGTGTTGACTACAGAGATGGGGAAATCACATGACTGTGTTGATACAGAGTGGGGAAATCTCCATGACGTGTTGACTACAGGGAATCATGAGTGTTGATGAGAGATGTAAATCTCCATGACTGTGTTGACTACAGAGATGTGAAACATCTCCATGACTGTGTTGACTACAGAGATGTGAAACATCTCCATGACTGTGTTGACTACAGAGATGTGAAACATCTCCATGACTGTGTTGACTACAGAGATGTGAAACATCTCCATGACTGTGTTGACTACAGAGATGTGAAACATCTCCATGACTGTGTTGACTACAGAGATGTGAAACATCTCCATGACTGTGTTGACTACAGAGATGTGAAACATCTCCATGACTGTGTTGACTACAGAGATGTGAAACATCTCCATGACTGTGTTGACTACAGAGATGTGAAACATCTCCATGACTGTGTGTTGACTACAGAGATGTGAAACATCTCCATGACTGTGTGTTGACTACAGAGATGTGAAACATCTCCATGACTGTGTTGACTACAGAGATGTGAAACATCTCCACGACTGTGTTGACTATAGAGATGGGGGCATCTCCATGATTGTGCTGACCTCAGCGACGGGAAAATCTCTGCCATCACCCATCAGATGCTTCCCAGGCAGTGTTGGAATCCGGAATGTCCGATTGAAAGTCTAGCGTGTAGCCCGCTTGGCCAACGTGTCCCTCGTCCAATGAAAAATAATTACTATGCACACGTGACCATCCTGAAAAAGGCTTTGCTGGCTGGGATGACGATGTCTGCGTGTTTTTCCAGGATTTACTACGTAAAGCTTCTGTGAATTAAAGATTATATTACATAATCTGTGTTAAATGAATGATAATGGTCTTTTTCCAGGATTTACTACGTAAAGCTTCTGTGAATTAAAGATTATATTACATAATCTGTGTTTTAAAGTGAGTGGTTTTTTTTCTATTTGTGTGTGGTGCATAATTTTTGTATATATATTTTTCAAGAAAAAATGAAGAGTATTTCCAACACCACAATGGCAAAGATATTCCATATTGTGAATTCTAAAAGTTATTTTGTAAAGCTTCTATGAATTAAAGATTATATCACATAATCTGTGTTAAATTAAATGATACTGGTCTTTTTCCAGGATTTACTATGTAAATCTTCTGTGAATTAAAGATTATATCACATAATCTGTGTTAAATTAAATGATAATGGTCTTTTTCCAGGACTTGTTTAAAGCTTCTGTGAATTAAAGATTATATGACATAATCTGTTTAAATTAATGATACTGGTCTTTTTCCAGGATTTACTATGTAAATCTTCTGTGAATTAAAGATTATATCACATAATCTGTGTTAAATTAAATGATAATGGTCTTTTTCCAGGACTTGTTTAAAGTTTCTGTGAATTAAAGATTATATGACATAATCTGCGTTTAAATCAATGATACTGATCTTTTTCCAGGACTTACTATGTAAATCTTCTGTGAATTAAAGATTATATGACATAATCTGTGTTTAAATCAATGATACTGGTCTTGAGCTTTGTATCAGAAGATTAAAGTGTGTTAGTCTAAAGTGAACGTGTGGTGGACATTTTAAGTATTTCACTGAAAAATAAAAGTTGCCCTCGCGACCTGTTCTTACATCAAACTGTCCTATGTGTGTAGAACTGAAAAAGACAAAATTATTTTATTGTGAAGAAATCATTGTTTGAACATCTATGTTACGTGTCTCACATGTAAAATATGGACGTTCAGCCTGTCTCACTGTTGTTTAAGGGCTGCTTCTAAAATCTTGAAGGATGTCAGTGATGTCGTTTGTGTCATTTGGAATATTAAACTACATACACATACTGACGTATTTTCAGAGAGAGAGAGAGAGACAGAGAGAGAGACAGAGAGAGAGAGACAGAGAGAGAGAGAGAGAGACAGAGAGAGACACACACACAGAGACAGAGAGAGAGAGAGAGAGACAGAGAGAGAGAGAGACAGAGAGACAGAGACAGAGACAGAGACAGAGAGAGAGAGACACACAGAGACAGAGAGACAGAGAGAGAGACAGAGAGAGAGAGAGAGGGGGGGAGGTGGGAGGATGGGGGATGGCAAACATGAACACGGTTTTTTCTTTAGGTCTTTAACCTTATTTTTTCATGGAGTAACATTTTTTTCTCGGATACTTCATGCATGTTGTTTTACTGACGCTGTGCAGGTGGTTTGTTGTTGCACAGTCTGCACATCCCATCTTTGTTGAGCGAGCATTCTGGGCGTTTTAACGTTTTTGTCAGCCACCACATGCTGGTTTGACTTACAGGGTCTTTAACGTGCATAGCTGATGTTGTGAACGGGGTTTTAGCACGGAGAGGTCTGCGCACATGGGGAAAATCTCCACCTTTTACCCATCAGGAGCAGCTACCCCAGCAGGACGGTCCCCCCAGACCTTTTGCTTTGATGTCCAATGTCTTACCCACCCACTTGGCTGTCATGCCCGTTATTCACCTTAACCATTTGACTCCTGTACCCTATCCACTGACTGCAAAAACTTAACCCTTTTACTCGTCACCCTATCCACTGACTGCAAAAACTGAATCCTTTGACTCCTGCACCCTATACACTGCAAAGTAACCCTTTGACTCTTTCACCATCCACTGACTGCAAAAACTTAACCCTTTGACTCTTACTCTACTGATGCAAACTACCTTGACTCTTCACTCTATCCACTGACTGCAAAAACTTAACCCTTTGACTCTTTCACTCTATCCACTGACTGCAAAAACTTAACCCTTTGACTCTTTCACTCTATCCACTGACTACAAAAACTTACCGCTTTGACTCGTCACTCTATCCACCAACTGCTGTGACAATGCTGTGAATTTTTGGTTATCTGTCTAATCAAGGCTAACAAGGAGCTCCTGAAGCTGCAGTCTCTGACTGCTTCTCACACTATCCTCAGTGTTTGGATGGTCCTGTTGTAATGGCGTCCCTTCATCTCACTGGCAAGTGAAACCTGTGCAACCACTTTGGCCTCAACAATAACATCTGAAAGTTTAGAATTTATGAATCGTTTTCTAAGAACATTTCAGAAAGACATGCAAGTGTGATACTTCCCTTGGCACACTACAGTTTGGCTTGTAAAATTCTTGTTGTTCCGGCCGACGTGCATCAAAGAAAGCAGATGAAAAAGTTAACCATGATGGACTGGAGATCCAATTCGTGGGTTAGACTCCCGTCAACGACAGGCAAATATCCAACTTAGCTCTGAAGACAATGTCTGCTTACAGAGAAGGACATTGAATCCTGTCCAGCTAGGGAGTGTTTATTGAATCCTGTCCAGCTAGGGAGTGTTTATTGAATCCTGTCCACAGGGTTATGAACCTTCAGCTAGGAGTGTTTTCTCATTTCTGGCTACACCTTAAAGCTTGCAAAATGCCACTGTAAGATCAAGTTTGTGAGTCATTCTAAAAACATCTTGCGAGGATATTTCGTGGTTAGCAACTTATCCCCGATCTCTTCTGGCCGTGGCTGACAATTTCAATCATTAGCACATATTTCAACCTGTGATTGAACAACAATTTGTTAAGACAGTATTGTGCTACTGGGCTCTACATAAAAGCTAAGCTGCACTTTTTTGGTCCCCGGACAGTGCACGGTCAATTCGAGGCCGAGGCTGGAATTTAAGGAATGTACATGTCACTAAACAATCCATTGTATGTAATACTGCATGGACAAGGGTTTGTATTTATTGTACTAGAAACAATTGTGCTGGAATCACTTGGAACAATTTACTTCAAATAATGAAAACTACCAATAATGGGTAGCATCACAATTGCCTCTTTAAATTGTCAAGGTTTGGGGGATATGCGAAAACGAAGAAATGTCTTCCATTACCTGAAACAGAAAAAATATTCGATATATTGTCTCCAAGACACACATTTTAACACGAGATTACAGCAATATGTAACTTCAGAATGGGTATATAAATGCTTTTTTTTTGCAGCATACCAGTCTAATTCTAGAGGAGTTACTGTTTTATTTTCAAACAATTTAGAATTTAGAGACCAAAATGGCAACTATATCATTCTGTCATTCTCGTCAATGGAAAAGGATTTACTTTTGGTGAATGTCTATGGTCCTAAAAAAGATGACCCGATGTTTTATAATACATTAAAAGATGTAATTAAAATTTGCTGTAGGTGACTGGAACATTGCTATGGATCCAAACATGGACTGTTATAACTATATGCGTGTTAACAACCCCAAAGCCAAAGAAGCAGTGGAAAACATGACAAGAGAACTTAATCTGACAGATATCTAGACAGACAACAATCCTGAATGTAGCGGTATACGTGGAGAAAACCGACACCACTTAAACAAAGCCGACTCGACTGTTTCCTAATGTCTGATTATCTGTATTGGTATTATGAAAGCACAGATATTCTTTCAGGCTACCGTTCAGATCATTCAATGGTAACACTTCGCTTACTATTCCACAAAACCGAAAAGACGAGAGGTTTGTGGAAATTCAATACATCTCTTCTAAGGGATGAACATTATGTGAAAGACATGAATGAAGAGTTTTCAGATGTGATAAACGAGAATGCAGCTGAGCATTATGATAAATCGATTTTAAATGAAATAGCAAAATTTGACATTAAGGTAAAAATCCCTGACAACTTCTTTTTAGATGTTCTATTAATGAAGGTACAGTCAAAAACCATAGCGTACGCCACAATGAAAAATAAGAAAATGAAAAAGAAGGAAAATAGACTTGTACAGGATATAGAAGCCTTTGAAAGGGTTGAAAACAAAACAGAAAAGGAAATAAAAGAACTTAAAGAAAGGAATCATGAACTTCAGATAATTCGGGACAAAAGAATGGAGGGAGTATTACTGAGATCAAAGGCAAGATGGATTGCCAACGGGGAAACATTTCTAAATTCCAGGTCAGCATGCAGGCAGTCCTGCCACTGTCCAGACCCATCCTTTCCTGTGTATACACACACAAAAAGTCAAATATGCATGAAATACGCATGTCAAAAATCCTGTAAGGCAGGGCAGTGTCTGGCTTATAGAAACATGAAAACATCCACCACACATAATCAATCACCCCATCACCTAAACCACAATCACCACCACACTATCACCACCACCACTATCACCACCACCACTATCACCACCACCACTATCACCACCACCACTATCACCACCACATCACCACCACTATCACCACCACACACCACCACTATCACACCACCACTATCACCACCACCACTATCACCACACCACTATCACCACCACTATCACCACCACCACTATCACACACCCACACCACTCATCACCACCACCACTATCACCACCACCACTATCACCACCCACCACTATCACCACCACCACTATCACCACCACCACTATCACCACCACTCACACCACTATCACCACCACCACTCACCACCACCACTATCACCCACCACCACTATCACCACCACTATCACCACCACCACTATCACCACCACTATCACCACCACCACTATCACCACCACCACTATCACCACCACCACTATCACCACCACCACTATACACCACCACTATCACCACCACCACTATCACCACCACCACTATCACCACCACCACTATCACCACCACCACTATCACCACCACTCACCACACTATCACCACCACCACTATCACCACCACCACTATCACCACCACTATCACCACCACCACTATCACCACCACCACTATCACCACCACCACTATCACCACCACCACTATCACCACCACCACTATCACCACCACCACTATCACCACCACCACTATCACCACCACCACTATCACCACCACCACTATCACCACCACCACTATCACCACCACTATCACCACCACCACTATCACCACCACCACTATCACCACCACCACTATCACCACACCACTATCACCACCACTATCACCACCACCACTATCACCACCACCACTATCACCACCACCACTATCCACACACCACCACTATCACACCACCACTATCACCCACCACACCCTATCACCACCACCACTATCCACCACCACTATCACCACACTATCACCACCACCACTATCACCACCACCACTATCACCACCACATATCACCACCACCACTATCACCACCACCACTATCACCACCACACTATCACCACCACCACTATCACCACCACTATCACCACCACCACTATCACCACCACCACTATCACCACCACCACTATCACACCACCACTATCACCACCACCACTATCACCACCACCACTATCACCACCACCACTATCACAACACCACACCACTATCACACCACCACTATCACCACCACCACATCACCACCACCACTACACACCACTATCACCACCACCACTATCACCACCACCACTATCACCACCACCACTATCACCACCACCACATACACCACACACACACCACCACATCACACCACACTATCACCCCAACCCACCATCACCACCACCACTATCACCACCACCACTATCACCACCACCACTATCACCACCACCACTATCCCCCACCACACCACTATCACCACCACCACTATCACCACCACCACTATCACCACCACCACTATCACCACCACCACTATCACCACCACCACTATCACCACACCACTATCACCACCACCACATCACCACCACCACTATCACCACCACCACTATCACCACCACCACTATCACCACCACTATCACACCACCACTATCACCACACCACTATCACCACCACCACTATCACCACCACCACTATCACCACCACCACTATCCACCACCACACTATCACCACCACCACTATCACCACCACCACTATCACCACCACTATCACCACCACCACTATCACCACCACCACTATCACCACCACCACTATCACCACCACCACTATCACCACCACTCACTATACACCACCACCACTATCACACACCACTATCACCACACCCACTATCACCACCACCACTATCACCACCACCACTATCACCACCACTATCACCACCATATCACCACACCACCATCTATCACCACCACACTATCACCACCACTATCACCACCACACTATCACACACCACTATACACACCACCACTATCACCACCACTATCACCACCACTATCACCACCACTATCACCACCACCACTATCACCACCACACTATCACACCCACACCACTATCACCACCACCACACACCACCTACACCACCACCACTATCACCACCACATACCACCACCACTATCACCACCACTACACCACCACCACTATCACCCACCACACACCACCACCACCACTATCACACCACCAATCACACCACCACTATCACCACCACCACTATCACCACCACACTATCACCACCCACACACCACCACATATCACCACCCACTTCACCCAACCACCACCACACTATCACCACCACTACACCACCACCACTATCACCACCACCACTATCACCACCACATCACCACCACCACTATCACCACCACACTAACCACCACCACACACCACCACACCACCACACATCACCACCACCACTATCACCACCACCACTATCACACCACCACTATCCACCACACACCACATCACACCCACCACTATCACACACCACCACCACCACACACCACCACTATCACCACCACCACTACCACTATCACCACCACCACTATCACCACCACCACTATCACCACCACCACTATCACCACCACCACTATCACCACCCCACTATCACCACCACCACTATCACCACCCACCACTATCACCACCACTATCACCACCACTATCACCACCACCCCACTATCACCCACCACTATCACCACCACCACTATCCACCACCACTATCACCACCACCACTAATCACCACCACTATCACCACCACCACTATCACCCACCACCACTATCACCACCACCACTATCACCCACCACCACCACTATCACCACCACCACTATCACCACCACCACTATCAACCACCACCACTTATCACCACCACTATCACCACCACCACTATCACCACCACCACTATCACCACCACCACTATCACCACCACTATCACACCACCACTATCACCACCACCACTATCACCACCACCACTATCACCACCACTATCACCACCAACACACTATCACCACCACCACTATCACCACCACCACTATCACCACCACCACTATCACCACCACCACTATCACCACCACCCTATCACCACCACCACTATCACCACCACTATCACCACCACCACTATCACCACCACACCACTATCACCACCACACCACCCTATCACCACCACTATCACCACCACCACTATCACCACCACCACTACCTTTTCAATAATTACCATTCACTCCACGGATGTTATCTTCATGTCTGTTATTCTTTACACACTACTTCTGGAATGGTGAGCTTAATAAATGTGTTATAATATTTCATTTCTATGTTCTCGTTAAATCTACAGGATAAAACATATTGTCCAACACTGTATGTCTCTATCTTCTTGTTGTTCTTCTCCTTTACTCTGTGAAACATCACTGGGGTGCCACAATCAAAAACTGTTCATGTTTTTCCAGCTGTGTCGTTTGTGCGCTAAAACCTGGGTCTCTGCAAATGTTTTATCTGTCCATTCCGCAACATCTGAGAGAAAGAGAGAGAGGGGGGAGAGAGAGTGTGTGTGTGTTTGAGAGAGAGACAGAGAAACAGAGAGAGAGAGAGGTAGAGAGAGAGAGAGGGGGAGAGAGTGTGTATGTGTATGTGTGTGTGTGAGAGAGATACAGAAACAGAGAGAGAAAGAGAGATATAGAGAGAGAGGGGGGGGGGAGAGAGTGTGTATGTGTATATACTACACGTCATTATTGAAGGGCCAGGAACGTTTTTGAGTCAATTTTTGAAAGGAGAAATAACCTATTTTCTCTTACTCTTTTCTCCAATTCGTTGCCGTAACTGAATGGATAAGAGCTCAGACTCATTGCAGTTTCCTTTTGGCACGTGTTTGGGGATTTGCCGATTTGCAATGGGCGGCCCAAGGAAGACAATTTCCACACGAAATTGTCGAATCTTCAGCAGGGTCTCTCTGACGACGCAGGCAAGGTAGCGACAAAATTCGCTTTGCACGTGCAAGGCAAGCCCTTTTTGAACACTACTCCAGCCAAAGTTGCCCGCAGACGAGGATAAAAAGGACCCGTTCTTGGTTCGTTTTAACCATGCTTGCAAGACGACGGATGACGGATGAGCAGCGGGGGAGAGCCCTCGCTCTGCTTGATGAAGGCCTAGCGCAGCGGGAAGTTGCTAGACGACTTGAAGTGTCGCATTCCACAATCCAGAGACTGCTGGAGCGCTTCAATGAGACTGGAGCAGTCCAGGAAAGGCGTCACACGGGTCGACCCAGAGTAACGACAAGACCGCTACCTTGCCCTCTCCGTCCTGAGGGAAAGGGCATCCACTGCGGTGACCTTGAGGGGTCAGCTGAGGGACGCAACAGGTGCTAACATCAGCTGCAGCACGGTGAGAAGACGGCTACATGAGGCAAACTTGAGGTCACGGAGACCGACCGTCCGACCCGTGCTGTCACCGGTCAACAGAGTGCGCCGCATGACCTGGGCCAGGGAGCACGTGACCTGGACAAGGCAACAGTGGGCCCGGGTCTTGTTTTCGGATGAGTCCAGGTTCACCCTGACCTTTAACGATGGCCGGGCTCGGGTGTGGCGACGTCAAGGGGAGAGGTTCGCTGACGCCACTGTCCAAGAGCATAACCGGTACGGCGGCGGGTCGGTGATGGTGTGGGGTGGCATGAGCCGTGGTACCCGGACCCCCCTGCTCCCCATTGACGGCATCCTGAACGGGGTCCGGTACCGGGACGAGGTTCTGGCGGCCGTGGCACTGCCTGCGCTTGTGGACCTTGGTCAAGGCGCCATCTTCCAGGACGACAATGCACCTGCGCATCGAGCACGCCTTGTGACCGACTTCCTGGAGCAGCATGAAGTCGTCCGTATGGCCTGGCCAGCGTGCTCACCTGACCTGAACCCAATTGAACACCTCTGGGATGTGCTCGGGAGGCGCATCAGGGACAACCACCCCCCACCGGGCACCCTGGCCAGGCTGGTCGACATCCTGCAGATCGAGTGGGCGGCCATCCCTCAGGACACACTCCGTACCCTTGTGGGGTCGATGCAGCGGCGCTGTGAAGCATGCATCCAGGCTCGGGGCGGACACACGCGATATTGAAAACAGATTGGCCAAATCTGACACTTTCTGTTTTTTGAAAATGGGGGGATGTTCCTTTAAATGCATGTGCTGTTCACTAATGGGTCATTGTGCTAATTTCTTTTTCCAAAACAGGTGTGGAAATGATGAAATAAAACATAGAATCAATTCCATAAACATTGTCAATTATTTCAACTTAAAATTAGAGAGGAAGGAAGAAGTGGCCCTTAAATTATGATTAGGAGTATATGTGTGTGAGAGAGAGATAGAGAAACAGGGAGAGAAGAGAGGGAGAGAGAGGGGGAGAGAGTGTGTGTGTATGTGTGAGAGAGAGAGAGATAGAGAAACAAAAAGAGGGAGAGAGAGGGGGAGAGAGTGTGTATGTGTATGTGTGTGAGAGAGAAATAGAGAAACAGAGAGAGAGAGTTTGTATGTGCGTGTGTAAATGTGCGTGTGTGTGCGTGCGTGCGTGCGTGCGTGCGTGTGTGTGCGTGTGTGTGTGTGTGTGTGTGTGTGTGTGTGTGTGTGTGTGTGTGTGTGTGTGTGTGCGTGTGTACGTTCCTGTGCTTTTGTGTATGTATCGACATGACAAATGAAAAACGTTTGTTGCTATTTTTGATGAACTACGTTTATGCTGTCATGATTTGTTACTATATGTATCTGACTGTGTTTGTGTTGTATTATTCTTTACATATGACAATTCTCCCACTTGCCAACCTCTTTTTTTAAATCTTTTTTGTGAAGTGAAACAAGCATTTTCTTAAATCAATTGATCGTGTTACATAACCGGAGTTATTATCGTCAGTATTATCATCAATAAAGATGGAATTTGCCAGAGTATTTGAGAAGCCTGACAGTGTTTCGTAAAGATGTTCTTATCCTTCCATACTAGTTTGAGTCTGGACGGTGCTGATGCTGTCTTTGCCATCTTTGAGAGTATTTCTGGTTTGGATCTTTCATTGTCAATGATAGATCCCAGGTAAGTGAATTGTCGAACAGCTCGTAGTTTCAGTCCATGGACCATAATATCAGTAATGATGGTCGTGTTAATAATAATAATAATTACAATATTTATATAGCGCAAAATCTTGATACAATCAAATCTAAGCGCTGAAACACATACACACGCACGCACGCACACACACACGCACTCACGCACACACACACACACACACACACACACACACACACACACACACACACACACACACACACACACACACACACACACGCACACGGCTATAAATGGGGAGAAAGAATAAAAGCAATTAAAAATTATAGAGAGCATATTATATACAATTATATATTGCAATGTGATTCCCCTCCGAATGGAGACAGGCTGCAGAGGGGATTGAGTGAGGTCAGGATTTTATGCAGAGGAGAAAAGGTGAGTTTTGAGAGCGGACTTGAAGGAGACAAAAGTAGGTTGCTGACGGACTGAGAGAGGAAGTTTGTTCCAGGAGAGCGGACCAGAAACAGAGAAGGCTCGTGGACTATAGGTATTGAGCTTAGTGTTGTGGCTGACCAAAGTTTAGTCTTCTCAACACTGATTTCCATGTCATATCTTGTCGATGTTTCATTTAATCTTCTAATAATCTTAGCGAGTTCTTGCTCTCTGCCTTCCAGGCCATAAACGTGTTCTGCAAGGCGAAGGTTCCTGATGGATTTTCCTTTTGTGCAGACTGTGTTGACATGATTTTCAATTGTGGTGGTCTGATGTGTTTAGGAAATACTTTGAAATGTGTGTGTGTGTGTGTGTGTGTGTGTGTGTGTGTGTGTGTGTGTGTGTGTGTGTGTGTGTGTGTGTGTGTTCGTTCTTTGATTTAACGTCTTTTCACTGTAAGTGATATTAGACGAGTGTGTGTGTGTGTGTGTGTGTGTGTGTGTGTGTGTGTGTGTGTGTGTGTGTATGTGTGTGTATTGTGTGTATGTGTGTATGTGTGTGTGTACGCATGTATGCATGTATGTGTGTGTATGTGTGCGTGTGTGTGTATGTGTGTATGTGTATTTATGTGTGTGTATGTGTGCATATGTGTGTATGTGTATGTATGTATGTGTGTATATGTGTGTGTGTTGTGTAAGTGTGTGTATGTGAGTGTGTATGTGAGTGTGTGTGTATGTGTGTATATGTGTGTGTGTGTGTGTGCGTGCGTGCGTGTGTGTGTGTGTGTGGGGGGTGCGCCGGTGTTTTTCTGTGCGTATTTGCGTAATAAATGAAAACCAGTTGTCATTATTATCCATGGACAAGGTGAGGACTGTGCTTACATGATCTTCAAGTGAAGTGTTCACAATGTGTTCAGGAAATACGTTGACTATAATGGGAGACAGAAGGCACCCTTGACAAACTCCAACCAAAATGAGAAACCATGTCCAATAGCGCCTTCTTTAAGTATCGCGCTGATTGCTTTGGGGTATAGTTGCTGGCTTGTGTTGATTAACTTTTCAAAACAATGTGGACTGCCCGTGTACTTTTTACAACCAGACAACTTGAACACGGGCAGTCACTCTTGTTTTGGACAGCTAATCAACACAAGCCAGCAATTATACTTCAAAGCAATCAGTGCGATACTTAAAGAAGGCGCTATTGGAACAATACTCAAAAGCCTTGTCTGGTTGTATTAAATAGACGTTCTGATTCTTTTTTCGTCTTTTTTTTTCTGGTTCTCAATTAGCTCTCGTCTAATGTTAACTTTCTTCATTGTGGCCACTGTGCCCCTTGCCAGACTCTGTCAAACATCTTGTTGGAGTCTATGAAGACATTAAGAATTTTATTTGGTGTTGGATGCGTTTTCCCCACATAATACGCAGGTTAAAGATCTGTCTGATGGTACTTCATCACTTGTTCTTAAGAAGCAAACATATTGGATGACAACTATAATCTATTCAGAATAACTTTGAGTCTCACTTTGTTGGAATGGCTGATCAAACTGATAGTGTGTTAGTTCTGGCTGTGTTGGAGATTTCCTTTCCTGGGCAGAGTGATGATCACTGATTGGGTCCACGGTGAGGACCACTGGTATGTATGTGAAACACAAAGACACGATGCTGTCTGTATGTGAAACACAAAGACACTATGCTGTCTATATGTGAAACACAAAGACACGATGCTGTCTATATGTGAAACACAAAGACACGATGCTGTCTGTATGTGAAACACAAAGACACGATGCTGTCTGTATGTGAAACATAAAGACACATGCTGTCTATATGTGAAACACAAAGACACGATGCTGTCTATATGTGAAACACAAAGACATGATGCTGTCTGTATGTGAAACATAAAGACACGATGCTGTCTGTATGTGAAACACAAAGACACGATGCTGTCTGTATGTGAAACACAAAGACACGATGTTGTCTATATGTGAAACACAAAGACACGATGCTGTCTGTATGTGAAACACAAAGACACGATGCTGTCTGTATGTGAAACACAAAGACACGATGCTGTCTATATGTGAAACAAAAAGACACGATGCTGTCTGTATGTGAAACACAAAGACACGATGCTGTGTGTATGTGAAACACAAAGACATGATGCTGTCTATATGTGAAACACAAAGACACGATGCTGTCTGTATGTGAAACACAAAGACACGATGCTGTCTGTATGTGAAACACAAAGACACGATGCTGTCTATATGTGAAACACAAAGACACAATGCTGTCTATATGTGAAACACAAAGACACGATGCTGTCTGTATGTGAAACACAAAGACCCGATGCTGTCTGTATGTGAAACACAAAGACAATTTGTTGTTTACATGGGACACAGATAGACACAGTGTTGTCTGGGACATGATACAGAAAGACGTATGTTGTCTACATGCGTCACACAAAGACAATATGTTGTCTATATATGACACAGAAAGACACATTTTGTCTATATGTCACACAGACATGATGTTGTTGATATCATCATCATCATCAAGTGCCTTGCCACATGGTGTTGGCGATCATGGCCTTCCATTTGTTTGTATCCCTTGTTGCTTCAAGCACCTCTTCCACCCTCTTTGTCTTCAGCCACTCTGCAAGTCCGTCCAATGTTCTCTTGATGTGTGACAACAAAGACACAATGTTGTCCATATGTGACACAGACACAATGTTGTCTACATGTCACGAAGACAGACACACTGTTGTCTACATGTGACACAGAAAGTCACAATGTTGTCTACATGTGACACAAACCTGTGTTGTTTACATGTGACACAGAAAGTCACAATGTTGTCTACATGTGACACAAACACTGTGTTGTCTACATGTGACACAGAAAGTCACAATGTTGTCAACATGTGACACAAACACTGTGTTGTCTACATGTGACACAAAAAAGTCACAATGTTGTCAACATGTGACACAGAAAGTCACAATGTTGTCTACATGTGACACAGAAAGTCACAATGTTGTCTACATGTGACACAGAAAGTCACAATGTTGTCTACATGTGACACAGAAAGTCACAATGTTGTCTTCATGTGACACAAACACTGTGTTGTCTACATGTGACACAGAAAGTCACAATGTTGTCTACATGTGACCCAAACACCGAGTTGTCCACATGTGACACAGAAAGACACAATCTAAATTAATTCATTATATGAATTTTCTCAATCTCTGTTTTTGTACTGAACATGATATTCGAATTGTCGCCATATTCGACGTCGACGTTTTCATCATCTTCGTTTTCGTTGATATGACAGTGAATATCTCTCTGTCTCTATGTTTAAGTAACTGAAAACCACAACATGCAACACTGACAGAAGGAGGGCAGGTGATACGGAAATAGCTTTAAGGAATGTGGGCGACACATAATGTATTGTCCTATTCAGTTGATGGGGCTACTTGACATTGGGAGCTATCTTCGTTTAGCGTTTTTGCGTTTTGGGATTTGTTTGTTTCTTTATTTATGTTTATTATGTGTTTGTTTATTTATATTTGTTTATTGATGTTTTTGTTTATTTACGTGTTTGTTTATTGATGTGTTTGTTTATTTATGTTTGTTTGTTTATTTACGTGTTTGTTGATGTGTTTGTTTTGTTTGTTTAAGTGTTTGTTTCTTCATGTGTTTGTTTGTTTGTTATCATATTTCTTTGATCTGGCTGGCTGAAACTTGAACTAGAGCAGTGGACCCAACATCTGATGCCTGGAGTTTAATCCTAACAGCTGGCATGTTCACCACTTCATTTAATGCTCCAGTCATCCTGGTGATGTCACCTTAATGTTTCATTGTCCTGTTCCCTCTTACTGCACTGACACACCCACGCCATTTGAAGGTGCTACCAGCGCAAGATTTCTTTTTGTGCGCAAGATCAAGGATTCTGCCAAATAATAATAATAATAATAATTACAATATTTATATAGCGCAAAATCTTGATAAAATCAAATCTAAGCGCTGAAACAGACACACACGCACGCACGCATGCACGCATGCACGCACGCACGCACACACACGCACGCACACACACACACACACACACACACACACACGCATGGCTATAAATGGAGAGAAAGAATAAAAGCAATAAAAGCAAGAATAAAAGCAATGGAAAATTATAGAGAGCATAGCATATACAATTATATATTATAACCATGTGATTCCCCTCCGAGCGGAGACAGGCTGCAGAGGGGGGGGGGGGGGGGGGTTGAGTGAGGTTAGGATTTTATGCAGAGGAGAAAAGGTGAGTTTTCAGAGCGGACTTGAAGGAGACAAAAGTAGGTTGCTGACGGACTGAGAGAGGAAGTTTGTTCCAGGAGAGTGGACCAGAAACAGAGAAGGTTCGTGGACCATAGGTATTGAGCTTAGTGCGTGGAAAGTGAAAAGTCAGAGGCTCAGAGGCAGAGCGGAGGGTACGTGAGGGAACATAGATCTCAAGTAGGCTTGACAGGTAATCGGGGGCTGCGTTATTGAGGCTTTTGTAGCACATGGTGTCTAGTTTGTACTGTATGCGCTTTGATACAGGGAGCCAGTGAAGTTGTGCCAGGAGAGGAGATATGTGGTCAGCTTTTTTCTTTTTGAGTACAAGGCGTACAGCATTGTTTTGAATGCGCTGTAGGATGTGAATGGTGGAGGCAGGAAGACCAGACAGGAGTGAATTGCAATAGTCAATGCGAGACATTATGAAGGAGAGAACGAGTTTTGCAGTTGTTTCGACAGAGAGATACTTCCTGATCAGCCTTATACGATGGAGATGATAGTAGCAAGATCTGGCAGTTTGAGAAACAAAGTTGGTCATGGAGAGGGTAGAGTCAATGCAGACACCAAGGTTTTTTAGCTGAATCAGAAATTGGGACTGATGTGTTACATAATGGGAGAGAAAGAGGAGGCAGCTGAGAAAGTTTCTGACGAGTGCCAATGAGGATAGCTTCTGTCTTGTCGTCATTAAGCTGAAGTCTATTGTGTGTCATCCAGTTCTTAATGTCCGAGTAACATTCAGTGGTGCGAGTCAACAGGCGCTGTATATTATCAGGTGAGTCACTGTCTTGAAGTTGGGTGTCATCAGCATAGAAGTGGTGTTTTATAGAGTGGAAGTTGATGATGGTGGACAGGGGGGAGGTGTAAAGAGTGAAAAGAACAGGGCCAAGGACAGATCCTTGTGGAACACCACAGGTCAGGTATGTAGGTTGAGAGTAAGTGCCATTGATGAGAACAGTTTGTTTTCTGTTTGATAGGTATGAAGTGAACCAGGAGAGAGCAATGTCAGAGATGCCAAAAGTATGATGAAGTCTAGAAAGGAGAATACCATGGTCAATGGTATCAAAGGCTGCAGACAGATCAAGGAGTGTGAGGAGAGAGACTTTGCCAGTATCAGTTGCAAGGAGGAGATTGTTGAGAATGTGTAGTAGGGCAGTTTCAGTGCTATGGCACTGGCGGTAGGCTGACTGGAAAGGATTGAGGAGATTGTTGGCAGACAGGTGAGAGTTCAGCTGGTTGAGGACGACTTTTTCAAGGAGTTTTGACAAGAAAGAGAGATTAGAGATAGGCCGGTAATTTTTCAGTTCATTTGGGTCTAAATTGTGTTTCTTGAGGAGAGGGTGAACAATAGCAGACTTGAAAGAATCTGGGACAGTTCCAGTTTGAAGAGAAGTGTTGATGATGTCAGTGATGAATGGGAGGAGAGTAAGGAGACAGTCGGAGTAGAGAGAACCTGGAAGAGGATCCAGTTCGCAGGTTTTGAACGACATGGATCTGATTGTGTTGAGAATTTCTTCTTGTGAGACTGGGGTAAAAGTAGTAAGCGGTGTGCCAGAGAAGGAAGAGTCAGGTGGGCATGGTTGACAGGGTGTCCTGTCAAGCCTGTCACGAAGAGTTTGTATTTTGGTGGTGAAATAGTTGGAGAATACAGATGGGAGTTCTTCATTTGTATGTTTTGTTGGGAGAGGTAAATCTTTTCGTGTGCCAAGGAGATGATTCATGGTTGTAAAGAGTTCTTTTGAAGAAGAGGCATTCAGGATTTTGGTTTGGAAATAGCTTGTTTTTGCTGATGCAATGAGGGTGGATACTTTTGTTTTAGAGGCTTGGAAAAGTTGCCTGTGTACAGTGAGTTTGGATTTGCGCCAGCGGCGCTCTGCTCTGCGGCGGGCACGTTTTGCACAGGCAATCTCATGAGTGAGCCAGGGGGTAGGGGGGCGGTCAGGTAAAAGACGGGTTGTGGCTGGAGCATGAGTGTCCAGAAGATGGTGGAGAGTAGTATAGAATTCATCGGCAAGGTTATGTGACTTTTCAGAAAGGAGACGGGAGGCATCAGATGAAAATGTGGAGAGGTCAATAGATTTGAGATTGCATCGAATCACTGTGCGCGTGGTATGGGAAGGAGGAGAAATGTCGAGAGAACAGAGAATTGCAGAGTGGTCAGATGGAAGGGCTGAAGTTAGACGGGTAGAAAGAACTAAGCAGTTGTCAGTAGCGGAATTGTGATGATCACGAGAAATGATCCAGTCAAGAATGTGACCTTTTTGATGGGTTGGTTCAGAAATGTGTTGAGTCATATTGTGATTGGACAGAGAGTTGATGATATGTCTTGTGTCATAACGGTGAGTGTTGTCATAGTGGACATTGATGTCACCTAGAATGATGAGATTTCCAGGTAAGAGGCAGTAGTGGTCAAGCAGTTGGTCAAAGTCAGAGAGAAACGTGGATGTGGTGAGTTTGTTGGCAGAGCTAGGTGGGGGTCGATAGACACAGGAGAAGGTGATGGGGTGAGGGGTGGATTGGAAGGATACTTCAACGTGCTCGAAAGAAGGATGGGAGAAAGGCAGAGACTGCGAGAAAGACAGGCGGGAATGGAGTGAGTCGTTGTAGAGGATGGCGATACCGCCACCTCGGGATGAGCGATGGAAAGAAGCAAGCCTGTAACCACTCGGAGTGAGGCTAGCATGTATAGGTTCGTGACCAAGGGGGTTAAGCCATGTCTCCGTGATAAAAGCAATGTCAACATTCTCATCTGCGATAAATCAGCAATGACTTCGGCTTTGTAGGTTGCATTTATGGGCGGAGTGCATATGGAATTGTCCCAGTACAACAAATTCCTTTTGAATGAACTCCAACTGTATAATGGCATCACCGATAACCTCCTTACTAACGCTGACTACACCAGATTAGAACCATGCTAAGATTTTCAGCCAACGTTCATTATCTTTCTGTGCACCATGACTTGGACGTCGCTTCGCTCAGATATTCGTCATGTGCAATGTTCGTCGTCTGTTAAGACAGCTCTAAAATCTCACTTCTTCACACAATCCCACTACTTGTATTAATCTGAGCTCTTTTTTTCTCACTCACGTTCGTCCAACAGTCTATATTGTACTACTGATATGATTGGTCACGTGAGAAAATGTTATCAGTGTGTCGATATGTAAGTCTTGTTTGAGTGTTTGTGTGTTCCCCAGCATGGGTCCATAAGACCGTGTGTGGTTCTGTGCATGCGCTGCTTACTTGCGTGAATGTGTGAGGCTACATCTGTGTGAAATCATCTAGGACAAGGTCGAATAAATGGAACATTGGAAACTGTACACAATAGAAACGGTAGTGATCCAGGAACCTTTGGATACTGTTGAATGCATGCCCACCATGCAGGAGCTCAACGCTGAGCCATCTATTGACGAGTTGGGTAAAGCTGTCAATGCCCTTGCTACTGGTAAATCACCTGGTAATTATGGTGTTCCTCATGAAATACTCTAGCGCAGAATGAATCACTCCCAAACATTTTCCATGAACTGCTATGTCTGTGCTGGAGATAGTGCAGTACTGCACAGCTTGACAGATGCCAACATTGTCATCGTTTACAAGAACAAGAATGAACATGAAAACAACAACATACATTGCAGCATATCCATGTTGGGCATCACGCGTAAGCTTTCCACCTGAGTGGTCCTGAAGATCCTAGGTACTCGTTGACACAGAGTATCAAGATTTACAGTGTGGAGTTAGAGCCAGGATGGCCACTGTTGATATGGTTTTGTCACCAAAACAAACCAACAGTGGTGTGGAGAGACATAAATCGCTGTGCGTCACCTTTATGAGTGTCCATACGGATTTTGACCTTGTGAGTAGAGATGTCTTGTTAAGATGTTTGGTAAGATTGTATGTCTGTCCACACTCCTGAACATGGTAACTTTGACCTTGTGAGTGGTGATGTCTTGTTCAAGATGTTTGGTAAGATTGTATGTCTGTCCACAATCCTGAACATGGTAACTTTGACCTTGTGAGTGGTGATGTCTTGTTCAAGATGTTTGGTAAGATTGTATGCCTGTCCACACTCCTGAACATGGTAACTTTTGACCTTGTGAGTGGTGATGTCTTGTTCAAGATGTTTGATAAGATTGTATGTCTGTCCACACTCCTGAACATGGTAACTTTGACCTTGTGAGTGGAAATGTCTTGTTCAAGATGTTTGGTAAGATTGGGTGTCTGTCCACACTCCTGAACATGGTAACTTTGACCTTGTGAGTGGAAATGTCTTGTTAAGATGTTTGGTAAGATTGGGTGTCTGTCCACACTCCTGAACATCGTAACTTTGACCTTGTGAGTGGTGATGTCTTGTTAAGATGTTTGGTAAGATTGGGTGTCTGTCCACACTCCTGAACATCGTAACTTTGACCTTGTGAGTGGTGATGTCTTGTTAAGATGTTTGGTAAGATTGGGTGTCTGTCCACAATCCTGAACATTGTAACTTTGACCTTGTGAGTGGTGATGTCTTGTTAAGATGTTTGGTAAGATTGTATGTCTGTCCACAATCCTGAACATTGTAACTTTGACCTTGTGAGTGGTGATGTCTTGTTCAAGATGTTTGGTAAGATTGTATGTCTGTCGACAATCCTGAACATTGTAACTTTGACCTTGTGAGTGGTGATGTCTTGTTCAAGATATTTGGCAAGATTGTATGTCTGTCCACACTCCTGAACATTGTAACTTTGACCTTGTGAGTGGTGATGTCTTGTTCAAGATGTTTGGTAAGATTGCATGTCTGTCCATATGTGAGTAGATGTCGCACCAGCAGGCAGCAAAAGTGTGTGTGGTGTTTTACAGTGATTTTATCGTGGTTCTATTTGGTTTTATGCATTGAATTTTGTATCAGTTTGTTGCTTTGAAATCCTGACACACGGTGATGTAAATAATTTTTTTAAAATTTTGAATATTTTACCAGAAAAATCTGATTTTAAAGTTTTTATACCTACTTTTCATCATTTTAATTCAGCCGCTCAAGTCGGACATTTTATCTGTGAACTGTGTTTACATCTTAGCCTACTGTGTTCGCCCAACGCTACAGCTTCCAAACCTTTGTGTTCTGCGTTCTCTGGATTTAAGTGTTGTGAACTGACCAACCCACACACCAACCTGCAAGTATCTTCCTCTCCTGCCTGGCTCGCAATTATGGACCCGTATTTTATAAAACAAATTGGACTGACACTTTTTAAACACAGCAAATGCTACCTCGGTGGAGGCGTCTACCAGCGAATACGAACATTGGGGCTGTGTCCTAAGCCCCGCACTGCACGATCCTGTCGTGGTGGACGTCTCCACCGTCTTTGGCACAACCTGCCCCCTGCCCGACGCCACTTTTCGTCTCCTGCTTCTTCTTCTCCTCCACTGCCCCTGCCCTCGACCTCGCTGCTGCAAGCTTCGTCTCCTCCTCTGCCGTCTTCGCCTTCGCCTTCTGTCCTGATGGTGCCGCCTTCGCCTTCTGTCCCACCGGTGCCGCTTTCGCCTTCTGTCCCGTCGGTGCCGCCTTCGTCGCCACCTCGGCCGCCACCATATGACTGTGATAGGCTGAAACTATGCCTTTTTAATGCTCAGTCAACATGCACTGAGGGCAAAGCCGAAGTCATTGCTGATTTTATCGCAGATGAGCATGTTGACATTGCTTTTATCACAGAGACATGGCTTAACCCCCTTGGTCACGAACCTATACATGCTAGCCTCACTCCGAGTGGTTACAGGCTTGCTTCTTTCCATCGCTCATCCCGAGGTGGCGGTATCGCCATCCTCTACAACGACTCACTCCATTCCCGCCTATCTTTCTCGCAGTCTCTGCCTTTCTCCCATCCTTCTTTCGAGCACGTTGAAGTATCCTTCCAATCCACCCCTCACCCCATCACCTTCTCCTGTGTCTATCGACCCCCACCTAGCTCTGCCAACAAACTCACCACATCCATGTTTCTCTCTGACTTTGACCAACTACTTGACTACTACTGCCTCTTACCTGGAAATCTCATCATTCTAGGTGACATCAATGTCCACTATGACAACACTCACCGTTATGACACAAGACATATCATCAACTCTCTGTCCAATCACAATATGACTCAACACATTTCAGAACCAACCCATCAAAAAGGTCACATTCTTGACTGGATCATTTCTCGTGAACACCACAATTCCGCTACTGACAACTGCTTAGTTCTTTCTACCCGTCTAACTTTAGCCCTTCCATCTGACCACTCTGCAATTCTCTGTTCTCTCGACATTTCTCCTCCTTCCCGTACCATGCGCACAGTGACTCGACGCAATCTCAAATCTATCGACCTCTCCACATTTTCATCTGATGCCTCCCGTCTCCTTTCTGAAAAGTCACATAACCTTGCCGATGAAGTCTATACTACTCTCCACCATCTTCTGGACACTCATGCTCCAGCCACAACCCGTCTTTTACCTGACCGCCCCCCTACCCCCTGGCTCACTCATGAGATTGCCTGTGCAAAACGTGCCCGCCGCAGAGCAGAGCGCCGCTGGCGCAAATCCAAACTCACTGTACACAGGCAACTTTTCCAAGCCTCTAAAACAAAAGTATCCACCCTCATTGCATCAGCAAAAACAAGCTATTTCCAAACCAAAATCCTGAATGCCTCTTCTTCAAAAGAACTCTTTACAACCATGAATCATCTCCTTGGCACACGAAAAGATTTACCTCTCCCAACAAAACATACAAATGAAGAACTCCCATCTGTATTCTCCAACTATTTCACCACCAAAATACAAACTCTTCGTGACAGGCTTGACAGGACACCCTGTCAACCATGCCCACCTGACTCTTCCTTCTCTGGCACACCTCTTACTACTTTTACCCCAGTCTCACAAGAAGAAATTCTCAACACAATCAGATCCATGTCGTTCAAAACCTGCGAACTGGATCCTCTTCCAGGTTCTCTCTACGCCGACTGTCTCCCTACTCTCCTCCCATTCATCACTGACATCATCAACACTTCTCTTCAAACTGGAACTGTCCCAGATTCTTTCAAGTCTGCTATTGTTCACCCTCTCCTCAAGAAACACAATTTAGACCCAAATGAACTGAAAAATTACCGGCCTATCTCTAATCTCTCTTTCTTGTCAAAACTCCTTGAAAAAGTCGTCCTCAACCAGCTGAACTCTCACCTGTCTGCCAACAATCTCCTCAATCCTTTCCAGTCAGCCTACTGCCAGTGCCATAGCACTGAAACTGCCCTACTACACATTCTCAACAATCTCCTCCTTGCAACTGATACTGGCAAAGTCTCTCTCCTCACACTCCTTGATCTGTCTGCAGCCTTCGATACCATTGACCATGGTATTCTCCTTTCTAGACTTCATCATACTTTTAGCATCTCTGACATTGCTCTCTCCTTTTTCACTTCGTATTTATCAAACAGAAAACAAACTGTTCTCATCAATGGCACTTACTCTCAACCTGCATACCTGACCTTTGGTGTTCCACAAGGATCTGTCCTTGGCCCTGTTCTTTTCACTCTTTACACCTCCCCCCAGTCCACCATCATCAACTCCCACTCTATAAAACACCACTTCTCTGCTGATGACACCCAACTTCAAGACAGTGACTCACCTGATAATATACAGCGCCTGTTGACTCGCACCACTGAGTTACTCAGACATTAAGAACTGGATGACGTTCAACAAACGTCAGCTTAATGACGACAAGACAGAAGCTATCCTCATTGGCACCCATCAGAAACTTTCTCAGCTGCCTCCTCTTTCTCTCCCATTATGTAGCACATCAGTCCCAATTTCTGATTCAGCTAAAAACCTTGGTGTCTGCATTGACTCTACCCTCTCCATGAGCAACTTTGTTTCTCAAACTGCCAGATCTTGCTACTATCATCTCCATCGTATAAGGCTGATCAGGAAGTATCTCTCTGTCGAAACAACTGCAAAACTCGTTCTCTCCTTCATAATGTCTCGCATTGACTATTGCAATTCACTCCTGTCTGATCTTCCTGCCTCCACCATTCACATCCTACAGCGCATTCAAAACAATGCTGTACGCCTTGTACTCAAAAAGAAAAAAGCTGACCACATATCTCCTCTCCTGGCACAACTTCACTGGCTCCCTGTATCAAAGCACATACAGTACAAACTAGACACCATGTGCTACAAAAGCCTCAATAACGCAGCCCCCGATTACCTGTCAAGCCTACTTGAGATATATGTTCCCTCACGTACCCTCCGCTCTGCCTCCGATCCTCTGACTTTTCGCTTTCCACACACTAAGCTCAATACCTATGGTCCACGAGCCTTCTCTGTTTCTGGTCCACTGTCCTGGAACAAACTTCCTCTCTCAGTCCGTCAGCAACCTACTTTTGTCTCCTTCAAGTCCGCTCTCAAAACTCACCTTTTCTCCTCCGCATAAAATCCTAACCTCACTCAACCCCCCCCCCCCCTCTGCAGCCTGTCTCCGCTCGGAGGGGAATCACATGGTTATAATATATAATTGTATATGCTATGCTCTATAATTTTCCATTGCTTTTATTCTTGCTTTTATTGCTTTTATTCTTTCTCCCCATTTGTAGCCATGCGTGTGTGTGTGTGTGTGTGTGTGTGTGTGTGTGTGTGTGTGTGCGTGCGTGCGTGTGCGTGCGTGCGTGCGTGCTTGCGTGCGTGTCTGCTTCAGCGCTTAGATTTGATTTTATCAAGATTTTGCGCTATATAAATAGTAATTTTAAATTAATTATTATTTCAATGAATATTATTGAATGTTATTTTATTTTTTGTCCACACTCCTGAACATGGTAACTTTGACCTTGTGAGTGGTGATGTCTTGTTCAAGATGTTTGGTAAGATTGTATGTCTGTCCACACTCCTGAACATGGTAACTTTGACCTTGTGAGTGGTGATGTCTTGTTCAAGATGTTTGGTAAGATTGTATGTCTGTCCACACTCTTGAACATGGTAACTTTGACCTTGTGAGGGTGGTAAGATGTTGTCTATGTTGCAATGATGTTTGGTTGAACTGCATTGGTAGTTGTCTGTCCACACTCCTGAACATGGTAACTTTGACCTTGTGAGTGGAAATGTCTGTGTGTTTCTAAAAAATGTTTTGGAGTGAAAAATTTTGGTTGGTGTACGTGTCTGTCCACACTCCTGAACATGGTAACTTTGACCTTGTGAGTGGTGATGTCTTGTTAAGATATTTGGTAAGATTGGGTGTCTGTCCACACTCCTGAAAATCGTAACTTTGACCTTGTGAGTGGAAATGTCTTGTTCAAGATGTTTGGTAAGATTGGGTGTCTGTCCACAATCCTGAACATGGTAACTTTGACTTTGTGAATGGTGATGTCTTGTTCAAGATGTTTGGCAAGATTGGGTGTCTGTCCACAATCCTGAACATTGTAACTTTGACCTTGTGAGTGGTGATGTCTTGTTCAAGATGTTTGGTAAGATTGTATGTCTGTCCACATCCTGAACATTGGTAACTTTGACCTTGTGAGTGGTGATGTCTTGTTCAAGATGTTTGGTAAGATTGGGTGTCTGTCCACACTCCTGAACATGGTAACTTTGACCTTGTGAGTGGTGATGTCTTGTTCAAGATATTTGGTAAGATTGGGTGTCTGTCCACACTCTTGAACATGGTAACTTTGACCTTGTGAGTGGTGATGTCTTGTTAAGATGTTTGGTAAGATGTATGTCTGTCCACACTCCTGAACATGGTAACTTTGACCTTGTGAGTGGAAATGTCTTGTTGAAGATGTTTGGTAAGATTGGGTGTCTGTCCACAATCCTGAACATTGTAACTTTGAACTTGTGAGTGGTGATGTCTTGTTCAAGATGTTTGGCAAGATTGGGTGTCTGTCCACAATCCTGAACATTGTAACTTTGACCTTGTGAGTGGTGATGTCTTGTTCAAGATATTTGGTAAGATTGGGTGTCTGTCCACACTCCTGAACATTGTAAATTTGACCTTGTGAGTGGTGATGTCTTGTTAAGATGTTTGGTAAGATTGGGTCTCTGTCCACACTCCTGAACATCGTAACTTTGACCTTGTGAGTGGTGATGTCTTGTTCAAGATGTTTGGCAATATTGGATGTCTGTCCACACTCCTGAACATGGTAACTTTGACCTTGTAAGTAGAGATGTCTTGTTAAACATCGTAAAGTCTTGCTGTTAGATCATTTGGGTTAGAGTGTCACACTGATAACGGAGGGGTCGTGGCTCTGACCCTCATGTGAGCCACAGGTTTTGTAACAGGTGGCTGGCTGGTTCTGTTGACAGAGTCATAGACTCAGGATCTGACGTCTTGTACTCAACACCAGCGTGTGCTTTTACAGAACTGTTTGGTTTACCGCCCATTTTAATTCTGTAATCATTATTGTGGTGTCAGTGTTTCACTGGGTCCATTTACTCGTTCTTGACTATTTCCAGACCAACCCAGCCCATAGGTTTTCAGACAGGCTCACAGGCTGCCAGATACTTACTGGCAAATTTGGCTGGAGCTCATATGGAATTATCCCATTACAATGACTCCCTCTCGAACGAATCCCTAATTTGTATGTAAAATATTTCCATGACGATATGAAGGAGAGTTTTGCGTAGGAAAGAGAAACGTCCAAAGCATTTGACATTCATCTCACGTCCAGAGGAAGCGTCAAACTTCTCCACAGAGGGGATCTATCTCCATACAAGATCTGACGGCAAATTATTCCATTTGTCAAAACTGAAGTTTCAAAAAAGTTCGTGAGATCTGTTTGCTGATGGTGCAGCAAAGTTAACAGTAAAAAGACTGCCTCCAGCAGCTTCCCAACCACTTCTCCAATGAACGTAATACATTTGAGCAGACAGTCAGTTTTAGGAAGACCAACATTATGTACTATTTTACTTAAGGTCATTGTTGGTCATTAACATCTTGAGGCTGTCAATGACTACCAATCTGAGCTTCCTATTGTATTAACAAGAAGAATTGGGCGGCTTCTATATGCCATTCTCTCTCGTATTCTCAACATTTCAGGCAAGGATAATGGTGTCCAACAGAGAAGTGTTTGAAAGAGTTGATATCTCGTCAATAGCCACATGTCATGGCCATGTGTGTCACATGGAAAATGTTCACAATAGCCAGCTTACATCAGATAAAAAAACCGTCTGGTCAACCACAGCTGCGATTCAAAGACATCTGTAGAATGAAACTGAGGTCACCGGACATCACGACCAACACGTGGGAAGTCTACACACAACACACAAGCTTCAGAAACCAGATGGAGCACAGTGGACTCAGCAGCTGTGAAAAGAGACAACTGTTGTACACATGAGAATGTTACTCAAGAGCTGTAACATAAACAGTTGTTGTTGCTGTGTGAGTGAAGTAAGATCACTTATATACGATTGATATGGAGTGTACAGAGGAGTAAAGTGTACAGAACAATAAAGTGTATAGAACAGTAAAGTGTACAGAGCAGTAAAGTGTATAGAACAGTAAAGTGTACAAGCAGTAAAGTGTATAGAACAATAAAGTGTACAGTGCAGTAAAGTGTACAGAGCAGTAAAGTGTACAGAGCAGTAAAGTGTACAGAGCAGTAAAGTGTACAGAGCAGTAAAGAAGATAGAAAGTGTACAGTGCAGTAAAGTGTACAGTGCAGTAAAGTGTACAGAGCAGTAAAGGTACAGAGCAGTAAAGTGTACAGAACAGTAAAGTGTACAGAACAGTAAAGTGTACAGAGCAGTAAAGTGTACAGACAGTAAAGTGTACAGAACAGTAAAGTGTATAGAACAGTAAAGTGTACAGAACAGTAAAGTGTACAGATCAGTAAAGTGTACAGAACAGTAAAGTGTACAGACAGTAAAGTGTACAGAACAGTAAAGTGTACAGAACAGTAAAGTGTATAGAACAGTAAAGTGTACAGACAGTAAAGTGTACAGAAAGTAAAGTGTACAGAACAGTAAAGTGTACAGAGCAGTAAAGTGTACAGAACAG
>JAPXFY010000033.1:46772296-46787296 GCA_030674185.1 Monoplex corrugatus
TGTGGTGACATGTAGTCAACAGGTGACTCTTCTATATACTCTCACTCTGTGCGTGTGTGTATGTGTCTGTGTGTGTGTGTATGTGTGTGTGTGTGTGTGTGTGTGTATGTGTGTGTGTGTGTGTGTGTGTGTGTGTGTGTGTGTGTGTGTGTGTGTGTGTGTGTGTGAAACGAAGAACACATTATAAGAAAGAACGTTGAAGGACCACGTTAGAGCAGCACCGACAAAGATGAAACCAGCAAAATCCTCAGGACCAGACAACTTTACAACAGAGATTATTGAAGCCCTAGAGGAATTTGGTATTGAGAAAATACCAGTCCTCCTAAATGGGATTCATGACATTGGAAAAATCCCCAAAGATATGTCAAAATCAAGTTTCATTGCACTTCCAACTAATACAAGGACTATAAAATGCGAACGCTATCGCACAATCACGATCATTTCACCAGACGGCAGATGCACATCAAAAATAGTCATCAGAATCGGCCAAGCCAAAACAGCATTCAAGAAGATGAAAAGCATTCTACCAACGAATGCCTATCAATTAACATCAAGAAGAAAGTTCTTGAATGTTATATAGAATCGATATTGTTATATGGTTGCGAAGCGTGGACAATCAAGAAGAAAAAAGCAGAACAAGATTGAGGCAGCCGAGATGTGGTTCCTAAGAAGAATGTTGAGAGTTCCATGGACAGCAAAGAAAACAAACGAGACAGTTTTGATGGAGGCAGACACAAGAAGATCATTCATAAGGAAGATTAGGAAAAGACAGGCAACATTTATAGGCCACTTTATGTGGAAGAGGAATTGGAGCACTTGGTCACAATAGGAAAGCTGGAGGGAAAATAGCATCAGGTAGACCCAGAGAGAAAATATTGGACGGACTTGCAGAGTGACTGAAGACAAAGAGGGTGGAAGATGTGCTTGGGGCAAGAAGGGATAGAAACAGATGAAAGGCCCTGATCGCCAACGCCATGTGGCAAGGCACTTGATGATCGTATGTATGTATGTATGTATGTATGTATGTATGTATGTATGTATGTATGTATGTATGTATGTATGTATGTATGTATATATATATTATATATATATATATATATATATATATATACGTTAAAGATTTAGATTTAGAAGTGAAGAGCATGTAGGCCCTATGTAAAAACTTCAGATTTAGATATCAAGTACGTGCAAAATGTTTATATTTCGAAATTTACATTTAGATGTTAAGCACATCAAAACCATTTCATTGAACTGAACAGTACTTGTTTTGCTTTATTATAATCAGTAATAAAAAACACGTGCAAAACGTTGTCAAGTGTATATTTTAAATTCACGTTCAGATGTGAAGTACATATTAAAACATTACATTTACATGTAAAGTGCATTTCAAAACTTTTTATAGGGTAACATTTCAAACGTTTACATTTAGATGTAAAATACATTGTAAAGAATTTAAATCCAGTGTAAAGTACATTTTAAAGGTTTACATTCAGATATAAAGCAGGCTCACATTTCACACATCCTGTTTTTTACTTTTTAAATTAATAATGGCATTGCTGTGTTGAATCACCAGATACATTACTCCTCCCAAACCACAGCCACAACCACCACCCCATCAACCCAGAAACAACAGTCTCCATGCAAACCAAGCAGCCCAGGCCGCGGTGACTTCCCTTCTGGTTTCACCTCTGAACTCATGGAAAAGTTCAGAAGACGTAAGCAGAAACTCTGCAACCCGGAAGAACACACACACATCAAAACCCCTACAGAGCCATACGCCAAGAAGGACAGTGCCGATGATTCTCAGATCAAACCACTGCCACATGTGCTTCCCAAACCCAGGGAGCAAGATGTCCAGTCTAAACCACAACCTGTGTGTTCAAAGCCCACAGACATGATATCAGATGATCCTGACCATAAGGAAAAAGCCGCAGATGACGTCCATGAAAAGTCAACCCAAACCAAGCCCAAACCAAAGGCATGTCCACCAGCTGTGGCTCCCAAACCACAGACTGCAGTCATGAGGAGTGATGCACACCCTGAGCACGAACAGAAAGCCTTTCAGACAGAAACGAACACAAACCACACAAATGGTACCCACCCTGATCGAGGACCAAAACATCCCCTGGGAGTTCTGATGCCTCAACCTCCATCTTCTGAGATTTCTGCGTCTCCTGAATCATCGCCATCTCCTAAATCATTGCCATGGAAAGTCTCCCTGAAACCAGTTCCAGCAAAACGTTCAAAGTATCCACTGTCTGATCGAAATAGATCAAGGTCTTTAACATCTTCAGACTTTGACCCAACGCCTTTAACATCTCCACACTTCAAACGAAGTTTTTTGACATCCTCGCAGTCTGAGTTGTTCCAAGCCATCAAAAGCCCAGCATTACCAGTCACGAGGGGTGATGCACATCCTGAGCAGGAACAGAAAACCTTTCAGAGAGAAACGAACACAAACCACCCAAAGGGTACCCACCCTGACCGAGGACCAAAACATCTCCCGGGAGTTTCGATGCCTGAACCCCCATCGTCTGAGATTTCTGCGTCTCCTGAATCATCTCCATTTCATGAATCATCCACATCTCCTAAATTATCGCCACCTTCTGAACTTCATGACCCAATGTTTTCACAGAGAAACATGGCAGACATACGCACATTCAATGCTGGTGGTGGTGGTGCTGATGGTGGTAGTGGCGGTAGTGGTTGTGGTGGTGGTGGTGGTATTGAACACGTACATGTGAGGGATCGAGAGATGGCGGTGATTTCCCCTACCTGCTCTGTCACACCTACCCCTTCTTCTCTAGTGCAAGGTGGGTCTGTGAAATCTGTGTGTATGTGTGTATGCCTGTGTGTGTGTGTGTGCGTGTGTGTGTGTGTGTGTGCTCATGCGCACGTATGTGCGTGTCTGTGTGTGGTGGTGGTCTTTGATTTAGTGTCTATTCACAACAACAAAAAAGAAAAAAAAAGGATACATGAGAAGAAAAGAGGAAACTTGGAAATGATTAATCTTCAGGAAAATGAACCAGAAAAACAACTGTGCCGAAGACGAGAAAGAAAAATTCACAAATGACGTTATCATAATTAACGATTAAAACAGTACATTTAGCTAACCATAACACTGAACATGAGAAGTAACAGCGTGTTAAAGATAATTCGCTATAGGACTTTTTGACAGGCTAACAAAAAATTCATATGTTAAGGATGGTGAGGCAAATATGTCAGAAACTGTCTTCGTTGATAACGTAGGTATATGTCGTTTTACCCGAACGCATGAAAGAATATGATTATGTGTTATCTTCTTTCCACACAGACACACTACATTCCTGTGTATTTTGTTTTGAATGCATCAAGTTTCCACCTATACATAAGGGATTGTATACTTCTGCTGGCAGGAAACCGCTTAGGTGATTTGCTAATTTCAAAGTTCATGTAACATTTTTCATACTTTTTCTGTGTATCTTGAAACTGCTTCCATACGTAGGTGTCAACTAAGGTATAACACTCATGCAATGAGAGAGAAAGTTGTATATGATTTGAATTTGGTGAACTCTTTGCCCCCCGTTTGGCAGCCCTATCAACCATATCATTGTAATGAAAAGAACTATGAGATGGTATCCAGCAGAAAGTAATATCAGTGCTTCTTAAGGATAAACTGTTAATCAAGTGAGTAATTTCCAATATCATTTCAGATCTTGTTTATAATTTTGATAATTCAAGAGCTTGAAGTACAGATTTTGAATCAACGCAAAAAAGTATCTGGGGAATTATCCTAGGAAGATTTACCATATAATTCAAAGCCATTAAGATTGCAAAGACTTCTGCAGTAAAGACAGATCTATCAAGTCCTATATAGAAAGATTTCTGAATTTTGAGAGCAGGTATTAAAAACGCTGAGCCTGCTTGTCTTTCAATTATTGAACCATCAGTGTAAACTTTCAAGTGATCGGAATAAAAGTCTTTTATATGACATTTAACGTTACTTGCCAGTAAGTTGATATTATCTTCTTTTTTAAGTCAGAGTGGTGTATGAAAAATCGTGCTTTGGAGTTCCCAACTGGGTACTGGTGAAAACGAAGTCTTAAAGTTACAGGACCTGTGTCTACATCAATTCCAGAGCCTTTCATAACATCAGCTGTAATTGTTGCAAGCGTGACCTGTGAGGATATTGATTTAGCTCTTTTTGAAAAGTCGGTGTCTGATCTTACTTTTGTCTCTGTTTTGATGCTGTTGTTGTGACTTTTCGTGTTGACTGTCCACGCTTCGCATCTGTGCAACAGTATTGGTTCTATGTAATATTGAAGAACTCTCTTTCTGATATTAATTGATAGGCAATAATTGGTAAGAACGCTTTTCATCTTCTTGAATGCTTTTATTAGCTCGGCCAGTTCTGCTGGCTATTTGTGACGTGCATCTGCCGTCTTGTGAGACGACCGTTCCCAGATACTCAAGGTTATCAACCTGTCTCAGTGTTGCGGCATTTACTGTTATTTTAAATGAGGGAGGTTTTTTTTTCTGATTACCATTACTTTAGTCTTCTTGCTGTTCAGTTCAAGTCCTTTATGTCTGCTTGCTATTACAATTATGTTAACAGGATTTTGTTATTTGTATCAACCTAAAATGTCTTATGTGGATCTACTGCCCTGAACACGCTGGTGTTAAGGGAAATAAACTTACAGGCAATGGCATTACAACTAAAATTCTCCATCTGGGAAAATCTGAGGTCCTTAGACGCTTCAAATCATATCTTCGTGAACAAAATGTGAATCATCATACCATCGAACGTCTTACCAAAAAAGAAATAGAGGAAGTGGTCAGAAATCCACTATGAAAGTAAAAACAAGAGCTATCATTAATCAGACCAACATTGGCATCATCTCAAAAGTAACAGTGCACAGACTCTTACAGCGCGGAACGTACAGTGTTTGGGCTTTTCTTGGAACAGAGATAAAGGAAAAGTGAAGAAAAGAAACAGACAACTGAAGAACAAGCAAGTTCGTGTGTTTGTGGGCTGTTTGTTGATTGTTATCCAGATATGGCTGTAAGTTTGTCATGATAATGTGTATATGGGTGTCTCCTCTTTGCTGGTGTTGTTGTTGCTGTTGTTGTAGCTGTTGTTGTTGGCTGTCATGTTGTGTCGATATGTAATTATCTGTGTGCTGGCCTGTGGATATATGCATGCATTTACTGTTATTTGTTATTTTCATCTCTTACCTGTTTATTTGTCTACATACTCCTTTATTTTGTAGTTATTTATTCACCTACTTACTTACTTTTTATTCAATTTTGTATTTATTTATTCACCTACTTACTTCTTATTCACTTACTCATTCACTCACTTACTTGCTTGCTTGCTTACATAATTACTTGCTTACCTGTTTACTTATTTACTTAGTTACTTACATATCTATGATTAAGAAAATATTGGCTTCATCTGGTTGATGGATGGCTGAGCATTTGGGGATTAACTTGGGAGGGGGGGGGAGGTTTGTCATGTGAGACGAGTCGACGCAGGGTGGCTGGTTGTGTTGTGATTCAGACCTTTGTTTATTGGTTTGCTTTATATATATAAATAAAGCAAACCAATAAACAAAGGTCTGAATCATAACACAACCAGCCACCCTGTCATCGTCAAATCTTTCTATAATGTATTTCCCTGTCTATCTAATATTTTCTCCTTTTCTATAACAATCGTTCCATCTCTAAATTTTAAGCAACCAGTTGATGTGCACATTTTTTTCTGTGAGCAGTTTCTTCATTCTTTCTATTCTTAAACTTAGGGTCTGTTCAGTGTCGGACTTCTATTTCTTTGCGATTTGTTTCCAGCCAAGTGTCCTCAGTTTCTTGATTTTATTATGTGATAAGACATTTCCCGAGAACTCACCGTCATCATACGGTTGCATAGGTTTGATTTCATACATGGACACATTGCGCTTCTAATTCTTGTTAATCTGTGTAATCAATTTCACTTTGTGTATTGAATCTCTACCATCTCATCCCCACACAGCCTCAGCGTCTGAGACAGCGTTTGTCCTTGAACTGTAAGGTCAATCTGACAATAAATACACATAATTGATGACGATGATGACGTGATGATGATGGTGGTAATGAGGAGGAAAATGATTATTTTGATGTTAATGATGGAAATTATTATAATGACTATGATGCAAATGGTGATGATGATGATAAGGATGATGATTAATCATAATGATGATGTGGTGATGATGATTATAATGATGCTACTGATAGTGGTGGTGCTGGTGGTAATGATGAGGAGGAGACGATTATACTAATGATAGTGATGATGACAATGCTAATGATGATGGTGACGATGATGATGTGATTCAGGACGAGACGAGGCAGTGAAATCTACCGATTCAGCAAAGGGGTCTGTTTCTAACCCAGCTGCCACTGGCACTGCTCATAATGTCATCAGGGTTTCACCAACACAGGTGTGTGTGTGGTGTGTGTGTGTGTGTGTGTGTGTGTGTGTGTGTGCGTGTGTGCGTGTGTGTGTGTGTGCGCGTGTGTGTTTGTTTGTTTGAGTGTGTGTATATGTGTGTGTATGTATGTGTGTGTATGTTTGTGTATGTGTGTGTGTGGTGTATGCATGCATGTGTGTTAATGGTGGCTCTGTGCGTGTGTGTGTGTGGTGTGTGTGTGTGTGTGTGTGTGTGTGTTTGGTGTGTGTATATGTGTCTGTGTGTCTGTGTATGCATGTGTGTTAATGGTGGCTCAGTGTGTGTGAGTGTGTGTGTGTGTGTGTGTGTGTGTGTGTGTGTGTGTGTGTGTGTGTGTGTGTGTGTGTGTGTGTGTGTGCTAGTGTGTGCGCGTCCGTGTCTGCGTATGTATGTGCGTGCGTGTGTGCGTCTGTGTGTGTGTGTGTGTGTGTGTGTGTGTGTGTGTGTGTGTGTGTGTGTGTGTGTGCAGTGTGAGTACACGTATGTATGTATATGGCGTGTGTGTATTTGTCCAAACGTGTGTGTGTGTGTATAATTTTGCGTATGTAAGTGAGTAAGTGTGTGTGTGTGCATATGTATCTCAGTGTATGTATTGCTTATGCAAATGACGGTAGTGGCTGTGGCTGCTGTTTATTGGTATTGTTCTGACTATTGTATTGTTTTGTTTTGTCTTGGACACTGCTACATGTGCATACGTCACATGCAATGATTCGATACGATCAACCTTAAGGACACACTGGATGTAGGCCGTCACCGAGGTGGACAGAGGAAGAGCTGGATGGTAAATATCACAGATTGGACCAACCTCAGTATGTGTGAAATGTTTGTTGCCGTACCCACAGACAGAGGAAGAGCTGGGTGGTAAATATCACAGACTGGACCAACCTCAGTATGTCTGAACTGTTTGTTGCTGTACCCCACAGACAGAGGAAGAGCTGGGTGGTCAATATCAAAGATTGGACCAACATCAGTATGTCTGTACTGTTTGTTGCTGTACCCTACAGACAGAGGAAGAGCTGGGTGGTAAATATCACAGACTGGACCAACCTCAGTATGTCTGTACTGTTTGTTGCTGTATCCCACAGTCAGAGGAAGAGGTGGGTGGTCAATATCAAAGACTGGACCAACCTCAGTATGTCTGAACTGTTGTTATTATAACACACAGACAGAGGAAGAGCTGGGTGGTCAATATCACAGACTGGACCAACCTCAGTATGTCTGTACTGTTTGTTGCTGTACCCCACAGACAGAGGAAGAGGTGGGTGGTCAATATCACAGACTGAACCAACCTCAGTATGTCTGTACTGTTTGTTGCTGTACCCCACAGACAGAGGAAGAGCTGGGTGGTCAATATCAAAGACTGGACCAATCTCAGTATGTCTGTACTGTTTGTTGCTGTACCCCACAGACAGAGGAAGAGCTGGGTGGTCAATATCACAAACTGGACCAACCTCAGTATGTCTGTACTGTTTGTTGCTGTACCCCACAGACAGAGAAAGAGCTGGGTGGTCAATATCACAGACTGGACCAACCTCAGTATGTCTGAACTGTTGTTGTTATACCACACAGACGGAGGAAGAGCTGGGTGGTCAACATCAATGACTGGACCAACCTCAGTATGTCTGTACTGTTTGTTGCTGTACCACACAGACAGGAGATGGAGAATCCTGTAAAATGCTGTGTCCATCAGTTGGGGGCAACTACCACACTGATTAAGAATTAGATGATGATGATGACGATGATAATGATGATGACAACGACGACGACGAGGACGAGGACGACGACGACGACGATGATGATGATGATGATGATGGTGGTGGTGGTAGTGATGACGATGGCGACGACGACGACGACGATGATGATGGAGATGATGATAATGATGATGGTGATGATGATATTGACGACGACGACCATGATGACGACGACGAAGAAGACGACGACGATGATGACGACGACGACGACGGCTGCGATGACGACAACAATGATGATGGTGATAACGATGAAGATGATGACGATGAAAAACAAGAGGACGACGATGATGTTGCTTCATGTTTCTCTTGCAGGTTGAACCAGCCAACATCATGGCCACCCAAGCAGACCCTGACAGGGTCCCTCCACCGACAGCCCAAACAGCCGACCAGCCTATGCTGTCCCTGGAGGAGGATCTGAACGCCTGGACCATCAGCCAAGTGCAGCTCCTCCTGACACGCCTTAACCTGGCCAATCACGCACACACCTTCCAGGACCAGCAGATCGATGGATACCTTCTTCAGCAGCTGATCAGCAATATGTTGACACAGGAGTTTGGTATGTCTGCCGTGGAGGTTTTGAGACTGAGACGGTTTGTGGACACGCGCCATTTGCCGAAATAACAGGATGGGAACAACCTTGTGACTGGAGAAGTATTTTGCTCCTTGTGGAGAAAGTTCTTTTCTTTTTAAATATTTCATGTTGCACATTGATAAACAAATACAAAGACATCTAAATAACTTATAGTACATGACATATACCGGTAGAATAGAATCCAAAAGTATGCATCACATACAATAAAAGTTAGCAGAAGAGTTTTCAATTTAATGTGTATGCTTGATGAAAGACAAAATATGTAATAAGACAGATGGGGAGAGTACGATGAATACTTTTCTGACGATGACAGAAAGGAGGAACGCAACGTTACAAAGAACTTTGAAGGACCACCAATAATAAAAGATGAAATCAGAGCAGTGTTGAAAAAGATGAACATGGAAAAGCCCCAGTACCAGACAGTATTACTATAGAAATTATTGAGGTGCTAGATGAATTTGGAATAAAAAAGTGACAGTCCTCCAAATGAAATTTATGACGCTGGGAAAATCCCCACAAATATGTCAAAATCAATTTTCATTCCATTTCCAAAGAAAACAGGGGCTATAGAATGCGAACTCCATCGTACAATCGGCTTGATGAACTATGTGACAAAGATTCCATTAAGAATGATCATGATAATAAGAATAATCATAATGCGGACAAGTAATATAACCAAAGCAGAAATAGCAGAATAAAATGTGGATTTGTTGAAGGGAAAGGAGTTGGTAGTGTCATATCCTCATCATCATCATGTGCCTGCCGCATGGCGTTGGCGATCATGGCCCTCCATATGTATCATGTCCCTTGTTGCTGCAAGCACATCTTCATCCTCTCTGTCCTCAGTCACTCTGCAAGTCTGTCCAATATATTTTTCCCCGGGTCTACCTTGTGCTCTCTTTCCTTCCAGCTTTCCTGTTGTGAGCAGGTGCTCTAATTCCCCCTTCCTCATAAAATGACATATAAATGTTGCCTGTCTTTTCCTAATCTTGCTTATTAATGATGTTCTTGTGTCTGTCTCCATCAAGATTGTCTCGTTTGTTTTCTTTGCTGTCCATGGGACTCTCAACATTCTCCTTAGAAACCACATCTCGGCTGCCTCAATTTGTTCTGGCTTTACGTGTTGACTGTCCACTACTGTCCACTTCTCACAACCGTACAACATATCGGTTCCATATAAAATTCATAACTCTCTTCCTGATGTTAATTGATAGGCCTTTGCTGGAAAGAATGCTTTTCATCGTTTTGAATGCTGTTTTGGATTGGCCAATCCTGCTGGCTATTTCTGATGTGTATCTGCCGTCTGGTGAGATAATCGTTCCCAGATATCTACACTTATCAACCTGTCTCAAAGTTGTGCCCTTTGCTGTTATTTTGCATGACGGGATTTAATGTTTTTTGCTGATCACCATGACTTCCATCTTCTTGCTATTGAGCCCCAAAGCCTTATTTTTGCTTTCTATTTCTATTATATTCACAAGGTTTTGTAGGTCCCTTTCATTTTCTGCAATTAGCACTGAGTCATCTGCGTATCGAATGTTGTTTATCATTTTCCTCCAACCTTTAATCCAGGGTATTCTTCTAGGTTTTTCATGATGTTCTCGCTGTAAAGTGAAAACAGATCTGGTGACAAAATACAACCTTGCTGACTCTTCTTTTGATATTTTGGAAAGAGCTAATGTCGTTTTCTACTCTCATTGCTGCGGTTTGTATCCAATACATACTTCTGATTATTCGTAGATTTTTTTCCATCAATATTGAGTCTTTCTAGTTGGTTGATCAATTTTGATGTCTTACCCGATTGAAAGCCTTGGTATAATCAACAAAGCATAATACAAATCCTTATTCATTCAACTCCATTGACCTCTGTATGATAGTTGTTAGGATGTATATGGCATTAAAAGTTCCTTTCCCTTGCACAAATGCACATTGTTGTTTGTGCTATTTTCTTTTGCTTTATTCCTTGTCCTGATCGTGATTATTGTTGATAGGATCAGCATTAAGAAAATGAAAAAATAAGATCAGGAAGTGACTTCTTAGTGTCCTAAAAGCGATAGTGTTGCATGAATGTGAAAGATGGACAGTCAGCACGCAAAGTAGAAGAAGATTGAGACTGCTGAAATGTGGTTTGTAAGAAAAATGTTGCGAGTTGCATGGACAGCAAAGAAAAGAAAGAAAACGTCTTAAATGGAGGCAGACACATAAAGAAGATTAATGAAGAAGATTATGAAAAGACAAGAAATTTCCATGAGATTTTATGAGGCAAGAGAAATTGTAGCACTTTGTGAAAGAGGAAAGGTAGAGGGTAAAAGAGCAGCAGGTAGACTGAATGAGAAAATGTTGGAGGGACTTGCAGAGTGGTGAAGACAGAGAGGATGTGGCAATGCATGATAATAATGATGATGGTGGCATATTAGAAATGTGTATTTGTTAAGAGTGAAAAGTGTTTTGTGTGAGTATCAGTTAGAGGTATTTGAGTAAAGTATTGAAATATCAGCGTAAGGGGCAAACGTTTTGAATGAGTGGTGGTATAATTTGTGATGTATTTATTGATGGTTTGGTTCTATTGTTGTGGAGAAGCGATTATGAGAGGTGGTTGAGGCTGATGCAGTTTGTGTTTTTTTGTGTGTGGTTTGTAGGCCAGTTTAATGGCATAGAAGGTTGTTGATTTTCGGTGGCACGATAATGGTGAGAGTGCATGATGGTGGTGATGGTATGGAGGATGATTTGTGCGTGAAAGTGCATAAGGGTGCTGTATGTGCGTGTACTATGCTAATAATGTGTCGTGAATGAGGTGTGAGATATAGAGAGAGGTGCTGGTTATTGGTAAATATTAAGAAGACGTTGAATGCTGCGTGAGGGGAGTGGATGAGATGGATTATGTAGTGTCAATCTTCCTGATAATCCCATTCCACACTGAGCTGTGGGTAGGGGCCAGTTAAGACCAAAGCAAAGCAAAGCAAATCAAACCAAACCAAACCAAACCAAAGCAAAGTAAAGTAAAGCAAAGCAAAGCAAACCAAACCAAACCAAACCAAACCAAACCAAACCAAACCAAAGCAAACCAAACCAAAGCAAAGCAAAGCAAACCAAAGCAAACCAAAGCAAAGCAAAGCAAAGCAAAGCAAACCAAAACAAACCAAACCAAAGCAAAGCAAAGCAAAGCAAAGCAAAGCAAAGCAAAGCAAACCAAACCAAAGCAAACCAAAGCAAAGCAAACCAAACCAAAGCAAACCAAACCAAATCAAACCAAACAAAACAAAACCGAAGCAAAGCAAAGCAAAGCAAACCAAACCAAACCAAACCAAACCAAACCAAACCAAACCAAATCAAACCAAACAAAACAAAACCGAAGCAAAGCAAAGCAAAGCAAAGCAAACCAAACCAAACCAAAGCAAAGTAAAGTAAAGCAAAGCAAAGCAAACCAAACCAAACCAAACCAAACCAAAGCAAAGCAAAGCAAAGCAAAGCAAAGCAAAGCAAACCAAAGCAAACCAAAGCAAACCAAAGCAAAGCAAAGCAAACCAAAACAAACCAAAGCAAAGCAAAGCAAAGCAAAGCAAACCAAACCAAACCAAACCAAAGCAAACCAAAGCAAAGCAAACCAAAGCAAACCAAAACAAAGCAAACCAAACCAAAGCAAACCAAAGCAAAGCAAAGCAAAGCAAACCAAAGCAAACCAAAGCAAACCAAACCAAACCAAACCAAAGCAAACCAAACCAAATCAAAGCAAACCAAACCAAACCAAACGAAAGCAAACCAAACCAAAGCAAACCAAACCAAAGCAAACCAAAACAAAGCAAACCAAAGCAAACCAAACCAAACCAAACCAAAGCAAACCAAAGCAAAGCAAAGCAAGGCAAAGCAAACCAAACCAAAGCAAAGCAAAGCAAACCAAACCAAACCACACCAAACCAAACCAAACCAAACCAAAACAAAGCAAAGCAAAGCAAACCAAAGCAAAGCAAAGCAAACCAAAGCAAACCAAACCAAAACAAAGCAAAGCAAAGCAAACGAAAGCAAACCAAAGCAAACCAAAACAAAGCAAACCAAACCAAACCAAACCAAACCAAAGCAAACCAAAACAAAGCAAAGCAAACCAAACCAAACCAAACCAAACCAAACCAAACCAAACCAAACCAAACCAAAGCAAACCAAAACAAAGCAAACCAAACCAAACCAAACCAAACCAAACCAAAACAAATCAACCAAAGCAAACCAAAGCAAACCAAACCAAACCAAACCAAACCAAACCAAACCAAAGCAAACCAAAGCAAAGCAAAGCAAAGCAAAGCAAAGCAAAGCAAAGCAAAGCAAACCAAACCAAACCAAAGCAAAGCAAACTAAAGCAAACCAAACCAAACCAAACCAAAGCAAAGCAAACCAAACCAAAGCAAAGCAAACCAAAGCAAACCAAACCAAAGCAAACCAAAGCTAATGTATTTGATTAATGGTGATTCAAATGCACGACCTCCCAGTGAGGTAATCCAATCACTGCAAAGTAGCACCTGGTTCACTGTTCAGAGTGTGTTGTTGGGACAATGTAAACAACAAGTGCTTGTTGGCCTTTGGAGTCAGGGTCTTTATGATAACATTAAGTGTATAGTGTATTCATCATAACAGATTCTCATTTACTTACTTGGGAAGATCAGCTTTTGGTCTGCAGCTAGCAGACAAAAAAATCTTGGCGCAGTAATGCTGCAGATAAGGGGTGTCTTTCATTCTATTTATCCTGCATTACCATGGTCTTTATCTGGTGTAAAAGCCATAACTTGTGGTGTTGTAGGCTCAGTTTCAGTTTCAGTTTGTCAAGATGACCTTTCCGTGCTCGGAATGAATTCCATATGCACTAACGTCACAGTGCCATATGATGGAGAAAATCCAGAATGATCACAGCACACACCTTATGCCTGCACATAAAGCCATGAGCTGACCAGATCCTGAGGTCCTACCTACATAGTTCCACAATCCTGGGGTAAGGGGAGTAAGGTGGCAGAGACTTCAACTTTTCCAAGGGCCAGTATCACAAGGGCAGCGCCCATCCCTTCTCCCTCACTTAAAATTCATATTCATATTCACATTATTTTTACCAAGACTTCAGAAAGGTGAGAAGGCTAATTGGTCTTCAACAGGCGGGACCTGGGAAATCAACCTATCTCTCCAATGTTTTATACCAAGGCAGCCAGGTAATGCCCTGCTTTTCACGATTTGCAATGGCCATGGGATCTTTAGCGTACGCAGCCAAAAGGCACACGGGTCTGGCCCGTTTTTTCGTCCCCTTCCGAAGGACTAGGAAAGCTGGTTGACTGACTGGCATCCTGGATATAATGATTGACAGATGTTGTTCAAACGTTTAATCTTTTGATCCACTGCTGTGTGTTAGAATGATTGACAGGTGTTGTTCTCACGTTCTTTGTGTTTGATCCACTGTTGTGTAATAGAATGGTTGACCGGTGTTGTTCCAATCATCTCTTGAATCACATCATTTCTCATCATGTCTTTTCTGTCTTTTCTGCTATTCTTCTGAAACACCGCACAGATTATTATCTTAGTTTCAAAGTTTGTTTTTTGTTTGTTTTCTTATCTAAAACATTGCTTTGTTACTTTGCAAGTCATTTTGAGCACAAAGACTGTACAAAATATTGTTTGTTTTAGAAGAAGCTTGAGACTCACAAGAACTTAAATTACATGACTCATTTTCAGATCACAATCATCGTGAGTAAACTTCTTTACAGTGTCGGAAAAAGATGATGTTCAATATAATGTAACCAACTTTGTTTTCATGTATTTAACCAGTTCACATACTCAGAACCACACCAGATTTCACGTGCATAGTATATATATTCTATTCTAGCAGATGACCCTCCACACGTTAAACTGTATCCATGATGTTGTACATGTAAATATACTTGTTATTCAAACAACAATATTGTTTAGTCATCATTGATTTTATTGATCAGATCAACTTTAATGGAGTATCCTTACAGCATTATACAACTGAACAACTAACAACTTACCTGATTCTTTCAGAAATGTCAACGATACGTACAGTGGTTGATAGATGTGTCGAATGTTTGCAACACGATATATTTGTTCATGTAACTGTTACTGTGTTCATTAAATGATTGAAGCAAAGTTGTAAATCAGAAGGTGGTCGCTGACTGACACGTCTTGCTTCAGGTCCAGTTTGCTTCAC
>JAPXFY010000033.1:46792296-46832296 GCA_030674185.1 Monoplex corrugatus
AGAATGAAGACCATACCTACCAGTAAACTATGCTAGATGAAGTAAAGCCAGACGTTTAGGCCATCCAGAATGAAGACCATACCTACCCAGCAAACTATGCTAGATGAAGTAAAGCCAGACGTTTAGGCCATCCATAATGAAGACCATACCTACCCAGCAAACTATGCTAGATGAAGTAAAGCCAGACGTTTAGGCCATCCATAATGAAGACCATACCTACCCAGCAAACTATGCTAGATGAAGTAAAGCCAGACGTTTAGGCCATCCATAATGAAGACCATACCTACCCAGCAAACTATGCTAGATGAAGTAAAGCCAGACGTTTAGGCCATCCAGAATCATGGCCATACCTACCCAGCAAACTATGCTAGATGAAGTAAAGCCAGACGTTCAGGCCATCCAGAATCATGACCATACCTACCCAGTAAATGTCGTTGTACTTTAAAAAAAAAGTGGGGGTGAGGGGTGTTGCCATGTCAGTACATCAATGCAGCACAGAGTCAGAGACATGAACATCAGCATGGACACAAGAACAGTAATGGAGATCATGAAAAACGAACTACATGAATCAAAACAAAACAAATAAACGTAAATTGTACTAAACTAAAATTGACCAAACAAAAGAAATCAGCCGTCATGGTCAGGTGGTTATTATATCGAAATCAGCATCAGAAGATTGGAGTTCAAATCCCATCAGTACAGATTTCTCAGCTGAGCGTGTCATAAACTTAACGCAAAAATTTCACAGCTGAGCATGTCATAAACTTGACGCAAAGATTTCTCAGCTGAGCATGTCCTAAACTTAACGCAAAGATTTCACAGCTGAGGATGTCATAAACTTAACGCAAAGATTTCACAGCTGAGCATGTCATAAACTTAACGCAAAGATTTCACAGCTGAGCGTGTCATAAACTTAACGCAAAGATTTCACAGCTGAGCGTGTCATAAACTTAACGCAAAGATTTCACAGCTGAGCGTGTCATAAACTTAACGCAAAGATTTCACAGCTGAGCGTGTCATAAACTTAACGCAAAGATTTCACAGCTGAGCGTGTCATAAACTTAACGCAAAGATTTCGATTAACGGTCGTTAATAGTCAACAAGAAACACCTGAAGGTGCGTATGGGACACAGAGCATCAATGCCTCACCACTCTCTGGACACTCAACCCCCAGCCACCTGGCACCACTCGATAGTTATTTCATCAAGCGAAAGGGGGGTGGGAGGGAGGCTGTCCATGTGTTGTATGACCCATTTGGACCCAGTCATCAGTTACCGTGTTTACAAACCGAATGGCAAGGTGGGGAGATGACAAACCCTGGGGCAACGTACATCATCAAGGTCCAGCCTCTGGACCAAGAGAGAATGGAAGTACAGTACTTTCTTTCTTAATACATATCACCTACATCCTTACATGACAAGTTGCTAAAACGTTAATCACAGACTAGCATTGTGCTATCAACTGATAGCTCTGATGAACTTGAAATATAGAGAGGTCATTACTAGAACATTCCTAGACAAAAAATGCAGCAAAAGCCTTTTGGTGTCGTAGGGAAAGAACGGTAATGTTCATATAATCGTTCTCCCTACAAAGCCATGAAGCCACGTGTTATTTTGATTGTTAATAAACATTTTGGATCATAGATCATAGTCATTAATTTATCCAGCAATTGATGTCGATAACATTCTTGAGCTTTGTAATCCAGCTTAATTTTGTGTTATCAGATTATGTTCAATCTGATTTAGCCAGATATGCATACTACCATACAAGTTCACTTACGTTATTAGACCATGTTTAGACTAAATTAGTCACATCTGTATACTATGGTAATATTCATATCACTAGACCATGTTTAGAATAAATTAGCCACATCTATATACTATAGTAGTATTTGCATCATAAGACTATGTTTAGAACAAATTAGTCACATCTATATGCTATATAGTAGTATTTATATCACCAGATCATGTTTACAATGAATAACCCACATATATAAACTACAGTAGTATGTATATCACCAGACCATGTTCAGACTGAATTAGCCACATCTATGTTCTACCAAACACGTTGACTTACGTCATCATGTTATGTTCACACTGAATTAGCCACATCTATGTTCTACCAAACACGTTGACTTACGTCATCATGTTATGTTCAGACTGAATTAGCCACATCTATGTTCTACCAAACACGTTGACTTACGTCATCATGTTATGTTCAGACTGAATTAGCCACATCTATGTTCTACCAAACACGTTGACCTACGTCATCATGTTATGTTCACACTGAATTAGCCACATCTATGTTCTACCAAACACGTTGACTTACGTCATCATGTTATGTTCAGACTGAATTAGCCACATCTATGTTCTACTAAACACGTTGACTTACGTCATCATGTTATGTTCACACTGAATTAGCCACATCTATGTTCTAATAAACACGTTGACTTACGTCATCATGTCATGTTCACACTGAATTAGCCACATCTATGTTCTACCAAACACGTTGACTTACGTCATCATGTTATGTTCAGACTGAATTAGCCACATCTATGTTCTACCAAACACGTTGACTTACGTCATCATGTTCTGTTCACACTGAATTAGCCACATCTATGTTCTACCAAACACGTTGACTTACGTCATCATGTTCTGTTCAGACTGAATTAGCCACATCTATGTTATACTAAACACGTTGACTTACGTCATCATGTTATGTTCACACTGAATTAGCCACATCTATGTTCTACTAAACACGTTGACTTACGTCATCATGTTCTGTTGAGACTGAATTAGCCACATCTATGTTCTACCAAACACGTTGACTTACGTCATCATGTTATGTTTAGACTGAATTAGCCACATCTATGTTCTACCAAACACGTTGACTTACGTCATCATGTTATGTTCAGACTGAATTAGCCACATCTATGTTCTACTAAACACGTTGACTTACGTCATCATGTTCTGTTCACACTGAGTTATCCAGATAGGTAGCCTGCCACGTCCATAGATAAAAAAAAAATCCGCGTAGACTTCTTAAAAACGTGTGACCTAAATTACAGATACTAGATCCATTTTGGTCAGAAAAAAGAAGAAAAAAAAACACCACCACACCATACACCCACCTCCCCCTCCACACACAAAATCCGTAAATGATCCATTTACAGACAAACAGACAGTGCAGACGATTATTTACACCACACTAGCATTCCCGTCTGAAGAAAGGGAAAATGGAGAAAGGGGACAAGTTTGGTGGACAAAAGGAAGCAAGTGAATTCCCATGTGTGTGTGGTAGAAGATTCTCTATCAAGTGTGGCATGAAGATTCACAGGACGTCAAAGGATTGTGTGAAGAAGTGAATCAGTGAAAGGAAAACCCTGCATCAGATGAGACAATGCAAACTAATCATTTTGCTGTCTACTAGGAAAACATAGCAACCCCCCAAAAAAAACAACAACAACAACAAAAAACAAACAAACAACAAAACAGACAAATGCAGCACAGTGGCCAGAAGGACAAAAGCTCATGGACAGAGTCAGACAGAAGTGGCAGAAAGAGCAACAGTCTAAACTGACATGCGTGCTGTAGATGTAGACCAGATCGCTAAGAATATCATCATCATCATCATCATCATGTGCCTGTTGCATTGTGTTGGCGATCATGAACAACCATATAAATGTATCTTTTGTTGCCACAAGTGCATGTACATCTCCCACCCTCTATGTCTCTGTCCACTCCGCAAGTCCGTCCAATATTCTCTCCTTGGGTCTAGCTGGTGCACTTTTTCCCTTCAACTTTCTTGATGTAACCACATGCTCTAATTTCTCTTGTCTCATAAAATGTCCTGTAAATGTTGTTTGTCTTTTCCTAATCTTATTCATGAATGTTCTTGTTGTGTTTCCCTCTTTCAAGACTGTGTCATTTTATTTCTTTTCTGCTAATGTAACTGTTAACTTTCTTCTCAGAAACCACATATCCACTGTCTCAATCTTGTTCTGTCTTTGCGTGTTAACTATCAACGCTTCACATCCGTACAAAAATATCGGTTCTATATGACGCTGAAGAACTCTCTTCCTGATGTTAACTCATACGCATTTGTTGGTAAGAACGCTTTTCGTTTTCTTCAATGTTGCTTTAGCTTGGCCGATTCTGCTGGCTATTTCCAATGTGCATCTGCCGTCTGGTGTTGCTAAGGCCACTGACCACAAAAGCTAGCACAGGCTTGTTCAAGGCAAAACACGGCACCCTACTATCAAAAAGTAAAAAAAAAGGGACAGACTTGCCAGATGGGAAGACCACTTCATGGAAGTAATCAACCAACCTGACCCTGTGTATCAGCTGTCACAGATGGCCGGCACACTTCTTATCAACAAATTCCAGTGACTTTACTGATGATAAAGTTCTTAAGGTGATAAGGAACCTGAAGATCAACAGGTCACCTGGTATGGTTGGTGTCATCGCTGAACGCTCAAGGCATGAGTAAAATGTGTTATCAAGTGGGATGAGCCAGATCTGTAACCAAGTCTGGAACTTGGGGGACGTACCAGAGGACTGGAGAAAAGAAACAGTTCTGTATCCATGGGAAAGGCAAGCTGACAGAGTGTGACAAGTGGAGAGGGTGACACTTGTATCCATGAGAAAGGCAAACTGACAGAGTGTGACAAGTGGAGAGGGTGACACTGGTATCCATGAGAAAGGCAAGCTGACAGAGTGTGACAAGTGGAGAGGGTGACACTTGTATCCATAGCAGGAAAGGTGTATCACCAGGTGATTCTGAACCACGCACGTGCTGCAGTTGACAAAGAACTGTGAAACAACAAGCAATATTCTGGCCTAAACTGCTGTACTGAGCAGACATTTACTCTGCAGCACATCATACAGAAAAGCGGTGAACTCCAGACACTGGCCATCAGCTTTATTGACTTTACCGAGGCCTTCGACAGCGTGCACAGACCCTTGCTGTGGAACATTATGTGGACGTAGGCGTACAGTATACTTCCCAACGTTATCTCAACCATCAAACACATCTATGCTAACTGTACGTGCTGCATGAGGACTGAACATGGACACAGCAGCTGGTTTGAGTTTGTAACTACATGTAGGGTCCACCAAGGTTTTTGCCATCACTGATCCTCTTTGCACCAGCTCTTGACTGTGTGCTGAAAAAAGCACTGGAGGATCCAAAGGTACAATGTCTGGAAAGACAACAATTGTCTGGACTTCGCTGACAACATTGCTTGCACTTGCAGAAACCACACGTGACCTGCAGTTCTTTGCTGTGTTCTGCAGAAACAAACAGGCCTGTGCTATGCATTCAACATACAGGCAGGGTTGATCACAAACAAAAACACAAAATTTACTCACAGATCTGGCAACAGATACAGCAGAGATACTTCTGCAGCAATTTGTAGAATTACTGTGAGTCTGTAACTTGTGAATGGTGGACAGAAAACTTGGAAAGAAGTCACAATAATGTGTGTGTACATCTAGCAGTAACAAAAGGAGAAGTTTTGTAAGCCATTGTAACGTATGTAATGATCACGTAGGTAAAATCAGTGTTTTTTGTTTTGCCGTCTTCTCTGCTAGTGTGTTCATCGAGATTTTTGTACCTGCTGTAAATAGAACTAAACGAGATGCACACATCCTAGTATTGAATCTCTTGATAAACTTTTTTTCATGTATTTAAACTACTCAGTAACGTATCTAATTCTCCTTACCAACCAAGGGGCAGGTTACTAAATACACCTTTTATGAAACTGGGCACAGATACAGAGAAATTTGTTCCCTGCAGAGAGGCTGCATAGGTTCTTAGTGTGTACTGGGTGTTTTCCATATGTCTATTGGTGCATACGATAATTATCATTATGCCCTTTTCAGAGTTACAGTGTATGTATTAGCAGTCTGGATACAGACCTACCTGGACGCTTTTTGTTTGTTCCAGTTCAGTGTCATTTGCCCAAAAACCTACCAAAGGATCTCCTATCTTTGACACCAAATTTCTCCTGTTAATCTGGACAGGGAACGTGGCTAATTACACTGAATGTGTGGCTGAACATTAGTATTTTACTAAGGCTATGATGACATATGTATCGTATGTGGGTGTATACAGCTGTATAACTTGGAAACAGAGTTTGATGAACTTTGATTTATGGTCTGAATAAGCCATCATGCCAGTTAACAACAGGGACACGATTAATTCCACCTGTACTCAATAGCAGAGATGTGGTTTTATCGGAGATTACTACGCGTTAAATGGAGAGATAGAATAAATTAATGAAAGCGTCCTGGAAGAACTTGACACCACCAGAAAGTTATCAGCAGACATTAACAAGAGAAGATTAGAACACATTGGCCATGTATCAACTAGCAAGAACACAGACCCTATGGCAACCATTTTTCATGTATTTGGCCATATGTCACGTAGTAAGAACACAGACCCTATGGCAAACATTTTTCAAGGAAAAACAGTGGCAAAAAAAGAAAGACAGACCTCCAGTCTCATACATCAAGAACATAGCCAACATCAATGGCCTAAATACTCAAGAAATTGTCCACAAAATTCAAGACAGAGCCAATTGGAGGTAGATGGATGTATCACAGAGTACAGCGGCCAACACTGAATCCAGTAACGTCAACACTTGATAAAGGTGAGACCCAGTAGCTTGTACTGCAAAGGGTGGAACTACCAACAGACTCCCATAGCGTACAATGGATGGAAGTATTCATGTTGCACTAACGGACGGCCATAAACGTTTACTGTGTGATGATTGTCGTGTGGTCAGACACAGCGATGATGGTGAGTGCAAGGTGACAAAAGCTGATGTTGAGGTGATGGCGGTGGTGGTGGTGGTCATGGAAGAAACAGAAACATGGTGCATACAACCCATCTATTATTTGTACATCCAATTAGTACATTGTGACATATGCATGCGCATATACACGGTCAGTATCACCATTACATCCAATCAGTACATTACGATATATACACGGTCAGAATCACCATTACATCCAATCAGCACATTACGATATATACACGGTCAGTATCACCATTAAATCCAATCAGTACATTACGATATATAAACGGTCAGTATCACCATTACATCCAATCAGTACATTATGACATATACACGGTCAGTATCACCATTTCATCCAATCAGTACATTATGACATATACACGGTCAGTATCACCATTACATCCAATCAGTACATTATGACATATACATGGCCAGTATCACCATTACATCCAATCAGTACATTATGACATATACATGGTCAGTATCACCATTAAATCCAATCAGTACATTGTGACATATACACGGCCAGTATCACCATTACATCCAATCAGTACATTACTATATATACACGGTCAGTATCACCATTAAATCCAATCAGTACATTACGATATATACACGGCCAGTATCACCATTAAATCCAATCAGTACATTGTGACATATACACGGTCAGCATCACCATTACATCCAATCAGTACATTGTGACATATACACGGTCAGTATCACCATTACATCCAATCAGTACATTGTGACATATACACGGTCAGCATCACCATTACATCCAATCAGTACATTGTGACATATACACGGCCAGTATCACCATTAAATCCAATCAGTACATTATGACATATACACGGTCAGTATCACCATTAAATCCAATCAGTACATTACGATATATACACGGTCAGTATCACCATTACATCCAATCAGTACATTACGATATATACACGGTCAGTATCACCATTACATCCAATCAGTACATTGTGACATATACACGGCAAGCATCACCATTAAATCCAATCAGGACATTACGATATATACACGGTCAGTATCACCATTACATCCAATCAGTACATTATGACATATACACGGCAAGCATCACCATTAAATCCAATCAGGACATTACGATATATACACGGTCAGCATCACCATTAAATCCAATCAGTGCATTACTACATGTACACGGTCAGTATCACCATTAAATCCAATCAGGACATTACGATATATACACGGTCAGCATCACCATTAAATCCAATCAGTGCATTACTACATGTACACGGCCAGTATCACCATTAAATCCAATCAGTACATTGTGACATATACACGGTCAGCATCACCATTACATCCAATCAGTACATTGTGACACATACACGGTCAGTATCACCATTACATCCAATCAATACATTACGATATATACACGGTCAGTATCACCATTACATCCAATCAGTACATTACGATATATACACGGTCAGTATCACCATTAAATCCAATCAGTACATTACGATATATACACGGTCAGTATCACCATTAAATCCAATCAGTACATTACGATATATACACGGTCAGTATCACCATTAAATCCAATCAGTACATTACGATATATACACGGTCAGTATCAGCATTACATCCAATCAGTACAATGTGACATATACATTGCCAGTATCACCATTAAATCCAATCAGTACATTGTGACATATACACGGCCAGTATCACCATTACATCCAATCAGTACATTGTGACATATACACGGCCAGTATCACCATTACATCCAATCAGTACATTGTGACATATACATGGCCAGTATCACCATTACATCCAATCAGTACATTGTGACATATACACGGCCAGTATCACCATTACATCCAATCAGTACATTGTGATACCTATCCAACAGAAAACAAACCGTTCTCATCAATAGCACTTACTCTCAACCCGCATACCTGACCTGTGGTGTTCCACAAGGATCTGTCCTTGGCCCTGTTCTTTTCACTCTTTACACCTCCCCCCTGTCCACCATCATCAACTCCCATTCTATAAAACACCACTTCTATGCTGATGACACCCAACTTCAAGACAGTGACTCACCTGATAATATACAGCGCCTGTTGACTCGCACCACTGAGTGTTACTCGGACATTAAGAACTGGATGACACACAATAGACTTCAGCTTAATGACGACAAAACAGAAGCTATCCTCATTGGCACCCGTCAGAAACTTTCTCAGCTGCCTCCTCTTTCTCTCCCATTATGTAACACATCAGTCCCAATTTCTGATTCAGCTAAAAACCTTGGTGTCTGCATTGACTCTACCCTCTCCATGAACAACTTTGTTACTCAAACTGCCAGATCCTGCTACTATCATCTCCATCGTATAAGGCTGATCAGGAAGTATCTCTCTGTGGAAACAACTGCAAAACTCGTTCTCTCCTTCATAATGTCTCGCATTGACTATTGCAATTCACTCCTGTCTGGTCTTCCTGCCTCCACCATTCACATCCTACAGCGCATTCAAAACAATGCTGTACGCCTTGTACTCAAAAAGAAAAAAGCTGACCACATATCTCCTCTCCTAGCACAACTTCACTGGCTCCCTGTATCAAAGCGCATACAGTACAAACTAGACACCATGTGCTACAAAAGCCTCAATAACGCAGCCCCCGATTACCTGTCAAGCCTACTTGAGATCTATCTTCCCTCACGTACCCTCCGCTCTGCCTCCGATCCTCTGACTTTTCGCTTTCCACGCACTAAGCTCAATACCTATGGTCCACGAGCCTTCTCTGTTTCTGGTCCACTCTCCTGGAACAAACTTCCTCTCTCAGTCCGTCAGCAACCTACTTTTGTCTCCTTCAAGTCCGCTCTCAAAACTCACCTTTTCTCCTCCGCATAAAATCCTAACCTCACTCAACACCCCCCCCCCCCCCCCTCTGCAGCCTGTCTCCGCTCGGAGGGAATCACATGGTTATAATATATAATTGTATATACTATGCTCTCTATAATTTTCCATTGGTTTTATTCTTGCTTTTATTGCTTTTATTCTTTCTCCCCATTTATAGCCATGCGTGTGTGAGTGTGTGTGTGTGTGTGTGTGTGCGTGCGTGTGTGTGCGTGCGTGCGTGCGTGCGTGCTTGCGTGTGTGTCTGCTTCAGCGCTTAGATTTGATTTTATCAAGATTTTGCGCTATATAAATATTGTAATTATATTTATATTATACATATACACGGTCAGTATCACCATTACATCCAATCAGTACATTGTGACATATACACGGCCAGTATCACCATTACATCCAATCAGTACATTGTGACATATACACGGCCAGTATCACCATTACATCCAATCAGTACATTGTGACATATACACGGCCAGTATCACCATTACATCCATCAGTACATTACGACATATACACGGTCAGCATCACCATTAAATCCAATCAGTACATTGTGACATATACACGGTCAGTATCACCATTACATCCATCAGTACATTGTGACATATACACGGTTAGTATCACCATTCATTCCAATCAGTCCATTGTGTCATATACACGGTCAGTATCACCATTATATCCATCAGTACATTGTGACATATACACGGTCAGTATCACCATTATATCCATCAGTACATTGTGACATGTACATGGTCAGTATCACCATTACATCCATCAGTACATTGTGACATGTACACGGTCAGTATCACCATTACATCAATCAGTACATTGTGACATGTACACGGTCAGTATCACCATTACATCCATCAGTACATTGTGACATGTACATGGTCAGTATCACCATTACATCCATCAATACATTGTGACATACACACGGTCAGTATCACCAATACATCAATCAGTACATTGTGACATGTACACGGTCAGTATCACCATTACATCCATCAGTACATTGTGACATGTACACGGTCAGTATCACCATTACATCCATCAGTACATTGTGACATACACACGGTCAGTATCACCATTACATCCATCAGTACATTGTGACATGTACACGGTCAGTATCACCATTACATCCATCAGTACATTGTGACATACACAGGTCAGTATCACCATTACATCCTAATCAGTACATTAGTGTCATTACAACACGGTCATGTTATACACCATTACATATCCATCAGTACATTGTGACATTACACGGTCAGTATCACCATTAATCCATCAGTACATTGTGACATACACACGGTCAGTATCACCATTACATCAATCAGTACATTGTGACATATACAGGTCAGTATCACCATTACATCATCAGTACATTGTGACATAACACGGTCAGTATCACCATACATCATCAGTACATTGTGACATGTACACGGTCAGTATCACCATTACATCCATCAGTACATTGTGACATGTACACGGCCAGATCACCATTAAATCCAATCAGTACATTGTGACATATACACGGTCAGTATCACCATTACATCCAATCAGTACATTGTGACATATACACGGTCAGTATCACATTAAAATCCAATCAGTACATTGTGACATATACACGGTCAGTATCACCATTAATCCATCAGTACTTGTGACATTACACGGTCAGTATCACCATTAAATCCATCAGTACATTGTGACATATACACGGCAGTATCACCATTAAACTATCAGTACATTGTGACATATACACGGTCAGTTCCCATTACATCCATCAGTACATTGTGACATACACACGGTCAGTATCACCATACATCATCAGTACATTGTGACATATACACGGTCAGTATCACCATTACATCCATCAGTACATTGTGACATAACACGGTCAGTATCACCACTAATCCAATCAGTACATTGTGACATACACACGGTCAGTATCACCATTAATCCAATCAGTACATTGTGACATAACACGGTCAGTATCACCATTAAATCCAATCAGTACATTGTGACATACACACGGCCAGTATCACCATTAAATCTGATCAGTACATTGTGACATGTACACGGTCAGTATCACCATTACATCCATCAGTACATTGTGACATATACATGGTCAGTATCACCATTACATCCATCAGTACATTGTGACATATACATGGTCAGTATCACCATTACATCCATCAGTGCATTGTGACATGTACACGGTCAGTATCACCATTATATCCATCAGTACATTGTGACATATACACGGTCAGCATCACCATTAAATCCAATCAGTACATTGCGACATATACACGGCCAGTATCACCATTACATTCCAATCAGTACATTGTGACATATACACGGTCAGTATCACCATTAAATCCAATCAGTACATTGTGACATATACACGTCAGTATCACCATTAAATCTGATCAGTACACTGTGACATGTACACGGTCAGTATCACCATTAAATCTGATCAGTACATGTGGACATATTACACGGTCAGTATCACCATTAAATCTGATCAGTACATTACGATATATACACGGTCAGTATCACCATTAAATCTGATCAGTACATTGTGACATATACACGGCCAGTATCAGCATTAAATCTGATCAGTACACTGCGATATACACATGGTCAGTATCAGCATTAAACCTGATCAGTACACTGCGATATACACATGGTCAGTATCACCATTAAATCCAATCAGTACATTGCGATATACACATGGCCAGTATCACCATTAAATCCAATCAGTACAATGTGACATATACACGGCCAGTATCACCATTAAATCCAATCAGCACATTGTGACATATACACGGTCAGTATCACCATTAAATCCAATCAGTACATCCGATATACACATGGTCAGTATCACCATTAAATCCAATCAGTACATTGCGATATACACATGGCCAGTATCACCATTAAATCCAATCAGTTCAATGTGACATATACACCATCCATATCTCTATTAAATCCAATCAGTACATTGTGACATGTACACGGTCAGTATCACCATTAAATCCAATCAGTACAATGTGACATATACACGGTCAGTATCACCATTAAATGAATCAGTACATTACGATATGTACACGGTCCACATCACCATTAAATCCAATCAGTACATTGTGACATATACACGTCAGTATCACCATTAAATCCAATCAGTCCATTGTGACATGTACATGGTCAGTATCACCATTAAATGCAATCAGTACATTGTGACATATACACGGCCAGTATCACAATTAAATGCAATCAGTACATTGTGACATATACACGGTCAGCATCACCATTAAATCCAATCAGTACATTGTGACATGTACATGGTCAGTATCACCATTAAATCCAATCAGAACATTGTGACATATACATATACACGGTCAGTATCACCATTAAATCCAACCTGAACATTGTGACATGTACACGGCCAGTATCACCATTAAATCCAATCAGTACATTGTGACATATACATGGTCAGTATCACCATTAAATCCAATCAGTACATTGTGACATGTACACGGCCAGTATCAAGATTAAATCCAATCAGTACATTGTGACATATACATGGTCAGTATCACCATTAAATCCAATCAGTACATTATGACATATACACGGTCAGTATCACCATTAAATCCAATCAGTACATTGTGACATATACACGGCCAGTATCACCATTAAATCCAATCAGTACATTATGACATATACACGGTCAGTATCACCATTAAATCCAATCAGTACATTGCGATATACACACGGCCAGTATCACCATTAAATCCAATCAGTACATTGTGACATATACACGGTCAGTATCACCATTAAATCCAATCAGTACAATGTGACATATACATGGTCAGTATCACCATTAAATCCAATCAGTACATTATGACATATACACGGTCAGTATCACCATTAAATCCAATCAGTACATTACGATATATACACGGTCAGTATCACCATTATATCCAATCAGTACATGTGACATATACACGACCAGTATCACCATTAAATCCAATCAGTACATTGCGACATATACACATACGTGGCCAGTATCAGCATTAAATCCAATCAGTACATTGTGACATATGCACGGTCAGTAAGACAATTAAATCCAATCAGTACAATGTGACATAACACGGCCAGTATCACCATTAAATCGAATCAGTACATTGTGACATATACACGGCCAGTATCACCATTAAATCCAATCAGTACATTACAACATATACACATACACTGTCAGTATCACCATTAAATCCAATCAGTACATTACAACATATACACATACACTGTCAGTATCACCATTAAATCCAATCAGTACATTACAACATATACATATACAGAGGCAGTATCACCATTAAATCCAATCAGTACATTACAACATATACAGATTACACAGGCAGTATCACCATTAAATCCAATCAGTACATTACAACATTATACATATACACAGGCAGTATCACCATTAAATCCAATCAGTACATTACAACATATACATATACACAGGCAGTATCACCATTAAATGCAATCAGTACATTGTGACATATACACGGCCAGTATCACAATTAAATGCAATCAGTACATTGTGACATATACACGGTCAGCATCACCATTAAATCCAATCAGTACATTGTGACATGTACATGGTCAGTATCACCATTAAATCCAATCAGAACATTGTGACATATACATATACACGGTCAGTATCACCATTAAATCCAACCTGAACATTGTGACATGTACACGGTCAGTATCACCATTAAATCCAATCAGTACATTGTGACATATACATGGTCAGTATCACCATTAAATCCAATCAGTACATTATGACATATACACGGTCAGTATCACCATTAAATCCAATCAGTACATTGCGATATACACACGGCCAGTATCACCATTAAATCCAATCAGTACATTGTGACATATACACGGTCAGTATCACCATTAAATCCAACCTGAACATTGTGACATGTACACGGCCAGTATCAAGATTAAATCCAATCAGTACATTGTGACATATACATGGTCAGTATCACCATTAAATCCAATCAGTACATTATGACATATACACGGTCAGTATCACCATTAAATCCAATCAGTACATTGTGACATATACACGGCCAGTATCACCATTAAATCCAATCAGTACATTATGACATATACACGGTCAGTATCACCATTAAATCCAATCAGTACATTGCGATATACACACGGCCAGTATCACCATTAAATCCAATCAGTACATTGTGACATATACACGGTCAGTATCACCATTAAATCCAATCAGTACAATGTGACATATACATGGTCAGTATCACCATTAAATCCAATCAGTACATTATGACATATACACGGTCAGTATCACCATTAAATCCAATCAGTACATTACGATATATACACGGTCAGTATCACCATTATATCCAATCAGTACAATGTGACATATACACGACCAGTATCACCATTAAATCCAATCAGTACATTGCGACATATACACATACGTGGCCAGTATCAGCATTAAATCCAATCAGTACATTGTGACATATGCACGGTCAGTAAGACAATTAAATCCAATCAGTACATTACGACATATACACGGCCAGTATCACCATTAAATCGAATCAGTACATTGTGACATATACACGGCCAGTATCACCATTAAATCCAATCAGTACATTACAACATATACACATACACTGTCAGTATCACCATTAAATCCAATCAGTACATTACAACATATACATATACACAGGCAGTATCACCATTAAATCCAATCAGTACATTACAACATATACAGATACACAGGCAGTATCACCATTAAATCCAATCAGTACATTACAACATATACATATACACAGGCAGTATCACCATTAAATCCAATCAGTACATTACAACATATACATATACACAGGCAGTATCACCATTAAATCCAACCAGTACATTGTGACATATACACGGCCAGTATCACCATTAAATCCAATCAGTACATTACAACATATACAGATACACAGGCAGTATCACCATTAAATCCAATCAGTACATTACAACACATACATATACACAGGCAGTATCACCATTAAATCCAATCAGTACATTACAACATATACATATACACAGGCAGTATCACCATTAAATCCAACCAGTACATTGTGACATATACACGGTCAGTATCACCATTAAATCCAATCAGTACATTACAACATATACAGATACACAGGCAGTATCACCATTAAATCCAATCAGTACATTACAACATATACAGATACACAGGCAGTATCACCATTAAATCCAATCAGTACATTACAACATATACATATACACAGGCAGTATCACCATTAAATCCAATCAGTACATTACAACATATACATATACACAGGCAGTATCACCATTAAATCCAATCAGTACATTACAACATATACACGGTCAGTATCACCATTAAATCCAATCAGTACATTACAACATATACATATACACGGCCAGTATCACCATTAAATCCAATCAGTACATTATCACATATACACGGTCAGTATCACCATTAAATCCAATCAGTACATTACAACATATACATATACACGGCCAGTATCACCATTAAATCCAATCAGTACATTATCACATATACACGGTCAGTATCACCATTAAATCCAATCAGTACATTACGACACATACACATGCACGGCCAGTATCACCATTAAATCCAATCAGTACATTACGACACATACACATGCACGGCCAGTATCACCATTAAATCCAATCAGTACATTGCAACATATACATATACACAGGCAGTATCACCATTAAATCCAATCAGTACATTGCCACATATACACATACGTGGCCAGTATCACCATTAAATCCAATCAGTACATTGCAACATATACATATACACAGGCAGTATCACCATTAAATCCAATCAGTACATTGCAACATATACACAGCCAGTATCACTATTAACTCTTTCACTGCCAAGTTTCCCCAGAAATGGCACTCATCAGTGCCAAGTATAGTTTGGGCAGCCAATTTTGAAGCACTGTATGCATTTTTAAAAGGTTATATCTCAAAGACTATTAAAGATGTTCACGTTTTTTGGACAGATGTATTTATATATGAATGCTTGCTTATGTTTATGTGCTTGATTGATTATTCCACAGATAATCTTATTATAAAGAAAAACATTTTTTTTCATACGGTTTATTAGTTGTACTACTGATCTTATTTCGTGAGTTGTGCGCCAGATATCATTATGATAAATGAGGAAAAGCAATGGAAAATCTACACACAAAGTCCGCTGTCTGCTTATTCTACTCGGAGTGGTAGACAATGTGTGTCAATTTGCAGCCAGTTTGGAGAAAACGCTTCGGAGAAAACGTGATGTAAATTCCGACAGTTAACAAAGCCACACTTCGGCCTTACTGCTGAAAAACTAGGCTGCTGGGTAAAGTTTACAAATAGCACACTCGCCTGCATTCACAAGTGGAACTGACAGAAGCTTTGTACCCGCATGAAAAGTTGTCGTTTAGCATGACCCCTCCAAGTTGCACAAATGCGACCATGGCGGTCGTACGGGAAGACATTTGATTGCGACCATGTCGATCGTACGGAAAGTCGCTTGATTGCAACCATGGCGGTGAAAGAGTTAAATCCAATCAGTACATTGCCACATATGCACGACCAGTAAACACCATTAAATCCAATCAGTACATTGCGATATACACACGGCCAGTATCACCATTAAATCCAATCAGTACATTGCGATATACACACGGCCAGTATCACCATTAAATCCAATCAGTACATTATGATATGTACACAGTCAGTATCACCATTAAATCCAATCAGTACATTATGATATGTACACAGTCAGTTTCACCATTAAATCCAATCAGTACATTATGATATGTACACAGTCAGTTTCACCATTAAATCCAATCAGTACATTATGATATGTACACAGTCAGTATCACCATTAAATCCAATCAGTACATTATGATATGTACACAGTCAGTTTCACCATTAAATCCAATCAGTACATTGTGACATATACACGGCAAGTATCACTATTAAATCCAATCAGTACATTGTGATATACACATGGTCAGTAGCACCATTAAATCCAGTCAGTACATTGTGACATATACACGGCCAGTATCAGCATTAAATCCAATCAGTACATTGTGACATATACACGGTCAGTATCACCATTAAATCCAATCAGTACATTGCGATATACACACGGCCAGCATCACCTTTAAATCCAATCAGTACATTGTGACATATACACGGTCAGTATCACCATTAAATCCAATCAGTACATTGCGATATACACACGGCCAGCATCACCATTAAATCCAATCAGTACATTGTGACATATACACGGCCAGTATCACCATTAAATCCAGTCAGTACATTGTGACATATACACCGTCAGTATCACCATTAAATCCAATCAGTACATTGTGACATACACACAGTCAGTATCACCATTAAATGCCTGAACTGCTGAATGAAATATCTTTACAGTTTGGTTCAATTGATGTTTGTGTGTGTCAGCCTTCCTGTAGATGCAGGACTGAAACCTGACTGCAGCAAGGAGCTTTTCGTCATTCATCTTTTTGCAAGAAAGGTAATCCAGTATGAAATCATCAGAAGAGTTCAGTCCTTTGCCACAGACGTACGGAAAAAGTGCTGCATGCACAAACCGAAATTTTCCGTCCGTGACGGCCTTGACGTGCAGCACTCGGTATGAATATCTGCAGCATTGCCAGTGACAACAAAGAGCGGTTTGCCCTGCACGACTTTTCTTCAGTTGGTACTGAGGGAAATCGTTGGTGGACGTCATTGTTTAGTACGAACACACCTTAAGTCAATCTTCATTATTGGTGGTAAATCTTTTCACCTTCACGCTTGGTTTGATAATTCTAAACACAATGGGTTAGTGTGAACACACCTTAAGTCAGTCTTCTTTATTGATGGTAAATCTTTTCACCTTCACGCTTGTTTTGATAATTCTAAACACAATGGGTTAGTATGAACACACCTTAAGTCAGTCTTCTTTATTGGTGGTAAATCTTTTCACCTTTACTCTTGTTTTGATAGTTCTAAACACAATGGGTTAGTATGAACACACCTTAAGTCAGTCTTCTTTATTGGTGGTAAATCTTTTCATCTTTACTCTTGTTTTGATAGTTCTAAACACAATGGGTTAATGTGAACACACCTTAAGTCAGTCTTCTTTATTGGTGGTAAATCTTTTCATCTTTACTCTTGTTTTGATAGTTCTAAACACAATGGGTTAGTATGAACACACCTTAAGTCAGTCTTCTTTATTGGTGGTAAATCTTTTCATCTTTACTCTTGTTTTGATAGTTCTAAACACAATGGGTTAGTGTGAACACACCTTAAGTGAGTCTTCTTTATTGATGGTAAATCTTTTCACCTTCACGCTTGTTTTGATAATTCCAAACACAATGGGTTAGTGTGAACACACCTTAAGTCAGTCTTCTTTATTGGTGGTAAATCTTTTCACCTTCACGCTTGTTTTGATAATTCTAAACACAATGGGTTAGTGTGAACACACCTTAAGTCAGTCTTCTTTATTGATGGTAAATCTTTTCACCTTCACGCTTGGTTTGATAATTCTAAACACAATGGGTTAGTATGAACACACCTTAAGTCAGTCTTCTTTATTGGTGGTAAATCTTTTCACCTTCACGCTTGTTTTGATAATTCTAAACACAATGGGTTAGTGTGAACACACCTTAAGTCAGTCTTCTTTATTGGTGGTAAATCTTTTCACCTTCACGCTTGTTTTGATAATTCTAAACACAATGGGTTAGTGTGAACACACCTTAAGTCAGTCTTCTTTATTGGTGGTAAATCTTTTCACCCTCACGCTTGTTTTGATAATTCCAAACACAATGGGTTAGTATGAACACACCTTTAGTCAGTCTTCTTTATTGGTGGTAAATCTTTTCATCTTTACTCTTGTTTTGATAGTTCCAAACAGAATAGGAGTCATGACACACCCCTGTTTCACTCTACAAACATAGTAATGAGCAGTGGTGTTGAATACTTATGAAGAATGGACGTTATATTGTCCAGGTAACCAGGCTTGTACAGCACAGTTGTGTATTATTTCCTTATTCACGATATTTTGAAATTATCGCCACTGTTTTTGCTTTCATTATAGTATATTGTATAACATGTATATTGTTACAACATTGTGCTCAGAGATACAGATGATGGTGCCATTTGAGAGAAAACTTGTGCAATACTTTCAATGACGCCTCTGTAAAGTGGACGGGACATTTGTGTCATCCCAGACTTCCCAATGAGCCCAATGCATGTACAACATTGGGCTGAAACTTGTGAGGAGATAAAACAACAAACAAACAAAAGAACGAACTGTGAAACTACACTAGTGTCTGAACACAAAGAAACGCTCATTGGAACAAGTCCCCTTTAACTTATTCCACAGCCACACACAACACAGCAAGTCCACACATGATGACAGTTCACAAGAAAACAGAACATCTTCATCATTCCATCCCTACCCCACCCCCTACAGGCACTGACAAATAACATAAAACAACAAAGATAAATAAATAAATGAATAACTAGATAGAAACACAGATAGGTAGATAGATAGATAAATAGATAGATAGATAGATAGATAGATAGATAGATAGACAGACAGGCAGACAGACAGACAGATAGATAGATAGAGAGATAGAGAGAGAGAGATGGGTAGACAGACAGACAGACAACAGATAGATAGATAGATAGATATATAGATAGATATATAGATAGATATATAGATAGATATATAGATAGATAGATAGATAGATAGATAGATAGATAGATAGATAGATAGATAGATAGATAGATAGATAGATAGATAGATAGATGGATAAACATAATATGACGTAAGAAACGGGTTTAACTGACTAGCATTCACATGGTCATAAAGCAACAGTTTAAAATCTGTGGAATAAACTTACATGTAGTGACAGTCGTACCTGGAGTTACCAGTACAAAATTAAAGTTGTGGAACTGGTACGCTCTCACAAAGTACAGATCTGACTTGAGTTTCCGGCAGTTGAATAGCTGTCTCACAGTCATAGGAGTTGAGTCACCAATGTAAATTTAAACCGATGACACCGGGAAACTCTTGAGATGGACACATATCACCAGACCTATGGACTATCCCTCTCAAAAAGCATCCATTGTGTTACCACTGCTACAACAAGGTAGTGGCATTGGTATGTTCTTACAAGGTAGAAATATATTACAAGAGATAACGACCGTTGCACAACCTTTTTCAACAAACATAATTATACCAATAATTATACCATGTAACGAATGCTGCAACAATATAGCGGCACAGGTACACTCATACAAGGAAAATGTATAACCTGAATTTACAACTGTTTAACAAGTTTCTCAACAATCAAATATTGTTTTACCAGTGCACAACAAATCAGTGGCATCGATACACTTCTACAATGGAAACTTATATTAGCAAGATACAAGATTTATAAGATATTCAAGATATGCAAGATACAAGTACATGGATATCGTGTCTTATATCTTGAATCTTGTAAAGCAGTGACATTGATACACTCTATACATTATTACCAACGATACAAGATATACAAGATGTAACTACATAGACCTTGAATCTTGTATCTTGTAATGGGAGAATTTCGTTTTTATTTTTTCTCCACTGATGCTCACGATTACAGTCGACTTCAGTCTTTCTATTGTTTAGTTTTAGCCCTAGAGTTCTGCTTTCTATTGCTATTATATTCACCATTCACAAGTTTTGTATGCTTTTTTCTTCGTTTTGTGCAAGTAAAACGGTGTCATCTGCGTAACAAAGATTGTCATTTTTCCTCCAGCCTTTATCCCAGGGCATTTTTGTAGGTATCATGATGGTTTCGTTCTGAAGTGAAAACAAATCTGGTGACAGAACACAACCCTGCCTGACTCCCCTTTTGGTCTTTTGAAACGAGCTTACATATTTTCTACTCTCATTGCTGCTGTTTGTTTCCAATGCATAGTCTTTTTATTCTTAGATCTTTTTCCATCAGTATTCAACTTTTCCAGTTAGTTACCAGTAGTTTGTGTCTTCATCATCAAGTGCCTTGTCACATGGCGTTGGCGATCATGGACTTCCATATTATGTATCTATCCCTTGCTGCTGCAAGCACATCCTCCACCCTCTCTGTCTTCAGCCACTCTGCAAGTCCATACAATATTTTCCCTGAGTTCTACCTGGAGCTCTCTTTCCCTCCAGATTTTCTGTTGTGACCAGGTGCTCCAATTCCCCTCTCCTCGTAAAATGACCTATACATGTTGCCTGTCTTTTCCTCATCTTCCTGACAAATGATCTTCTTGTGTCTGCCTCCATCAAGACTGTCTCATTTGTTTTCTTTACTGTCCATGGAACTCTCAACATTTTTCTTAGAAACATATATCTGCTGCCTCAATCTTGTTCTGGCTTTGCTTGTTGACTGTTCACACCTCACAACCGTATAACACCATCGGTTTTTTAAAACATTCAAGAACTCTCTTCCTGATGTTAATTGATAGACATTTGTTGGTAAGAATGCTTTTCGTCTTCTTGAATGCTGTTTTGGCATGGCCGATTCTGCTGCCTATATCTGATGTGCATCTGCCGTCTGATAAAATGATCGTTCCCAGATATTTAAACTTATCAACCTGTGTCAAGGTTGTGCCATTTGCTGTTATTTTGCATGAGGGGATTTCATATTTTTAATTATAACCATGCCTTCAGTCTTCCTGCTGTTTAGTTCCAGCCCCTTACCTATGCTTTCTATTTCTAATATATTAACAAGGTTTTGTAGGTCCCTTTCATTTTCTGCAATTAGCACGGTGTCATCTGCGTTTCGAATGTTGTTTATCATTTTTTCCTCCAATCTTTAATCCAGGGTATTCTTCTCGGTTACTCATGATGTTTTCGCAGTAAATTGAAAACAGATCTGGATTTGTGTCTTACCTGATCAAAAGGCTTGGAATAATCAATATTACATGAATATAACTCCCTATTCAACTCAACAGATCTTTCTATGAGAGTTCTTAGGATAAATATGGCATTGATACTTGTTTCTACTTAACAAATCCACACTGTTCTTCTGCTATTCTCTGTTCTGATTGTGTTGCTTGTCCTCATCATGATTAGTCTTGATAGAATCTTTGCCACATGACTCATTAGGTTGACTGTACAATGGAGTTCGCATTCTATAGCTCTTACTTTCTTTGGAAGTGCAATGCAAATTGACTTTGACATATCTTTAGGGGGATTTGCAATGTCATAATATTCATTTAGGAGGACTATTACTTTTTCAATGCCAAATTCATCTAGAGCCATTTTCAATACTGCTCTAACTTCGTCTTTCATTATTGGTGGTCTTTCAACATTCATTCTGACGATGTGCTCTTCTCTTCTGTCATCTTCAAACGTTTCTTCAATGTACTCTCCCTATCTAACATTTTGTCTTTGTCCAATAGAATCGTACCATCTTTTGATTTTAAGCAATCAGTTGATGTGCATGTCTTTTTCCTGTGAGCAATTTCTTCAGTATCTCTGTACATGAACTTAGGGTGTATTCTGTGTTTTGTTTACCCTCCGGATCTTCTCCGTCACATGCCACCTGTGACGTTAGTGCATATGGAATTTATTCCGAGCGTGGAGACGTCATCTTGAGAAACTGAAACTTTGGGTTGATCGTTTGACTCCTTGCACTTTGTTTCTAGCCAAGCTTTCTTATCTTCATTGCACCTATTCCTGTTTGTCTTTTCTATCTTTTGCTATTCTTCCTCTTTTCCCTTTGCCTTCTTTTTTTCATCCATCAGGCCTAAATTTTCTTTTGTCATCCAGTTCTGTTTTGTTTATCTTTCAGCGGTTTCTTCACAAGCTTTAGAATTGAGTTTTTCAACTTTGTCCACTGTTCCTTATTGTTCCAAACATTTTCCAGAACAATCAATTTGTTTTGGACATATATGCTAAATTTTGGACGAGTTGATTCATCTGTGTTTAAGAGTCCAAGATTTAATTTGATGTTATTTTCAGTTTGTTTTCTTCTCTTTTAATTTCAGTCTAGATTTTCTGGTTACAGGATTGTGATCACTGTTGCATTCTGCGCCTACTAATGATTTTGCTATCAGTAAAAATGTCTAAATGTCTTTTTTATCATGATACAATAACTTTGATTTCCAGTGCTTTCCTTTAGATACATCCATGTCAGTTTTCTTCTGCGAGGTTGCTCAACATTATTTCCCCCTACCGATAAAGGTGCTCCTGTGAAGCCCCTATTTACGTCGTTGTGTTCTTTTGATGTATCTGGTCATGATCTTTGGAGAATACAATAATGAATTCCTATTGCCTTCCATCGGTTTTTGTACGGGCTGTCCAGTAGCTTTTGTCATTCCAATGACTACCTACAATACAGTGAGGGCTGATTTTCTGTCAGGGTTTACTCCCTTAGCCTCTGTCTCTCCCAAGACAACCACAAGGCAGTGGTAATTTTCAGTCAGGGTTCACTCCCTTAGCGTTGGTCCCTCCAGTGGTGCTATTTACATGTACCCATTGCTGAGTGTCTGGTTCGTGGGCATCAGGGCGTGCATACACACCGGTGGGTCTGCATGCCACATGTCTGGGGGCCAGACCTCCTGTGAGTCCGCTGGGAGTTCAGCCTGAGTCCCCAGTTACCGTGTGTCGCCACGGGGAGGCACTACGTAGGGCTTGCTGATGAAGAGGCTATGTATTGACAGAGAGAGACCTGCGGTACTCTTTTTCGTAGGACTGAAAGCAGCAGTGCTAGCCAGCAGTGTGGACTGAAAGCAAGAGGTGACAGTCAATAGCCAACACACTGGACGTGTCACATCAGCCATTAACCCATCACCAAACAGATCACCTGCAGTACCAGAACACAATTAAACAAGCAACCAACAACAGACAGGTGATACACAACAGTTCACATTAAACTAAAGGATTCACATATTTCCTGCCTTCTCCATTCTAACCAACAGCCTGCCTACACTGTGCCATTCAGCACACCTGTCTCAAGGAACAACTGACCCAAGTTGCTCCCTGCCCCTCGGGCATGACTGCCTGAGACAGAAGGGGATATTTTCAGATGCAGAATACGGACATGGCACAGACAAGCACAACACACACACACACACACACACACACACACACACACACACACACACACACACACACACACACACACACACAACACAACACACACACACACACACACACACACACAATCACAAACATGCAAACAAGTTAACACACACATACCACACACATATATACCACACACACACACACACACACACACACACACACACACACACACACACACACACACACACACACACACACACACACACATACACACACACACACACACACAAACAAATATTTAAACAAACCAAACCCTATAGTGACACCAACAGATGTGGTTTTGAACTGCTAACCTCCTGATCAACAATCCACTAATCATCATTATCATTATCACCATCATCACCATTGTTATTATCATTATTATTAGTGCTCTTATTGCTGATGTTGTTCTTATTGTTATCTTTATTTTTCTTATTATTAATATCATCATTATATTATTATTATTGTCATTGTTCTTGTTGTTATTATTATCATCATCATTACCACCACTGTAGTTGCTGTTATTATTGTTACTATTATTGTTTTATTATTATCATCATTATTGTTATGATGTTATGTAATGAAAATAATAATAATTATTATTATAATCATTACCACATTATTATCATCACAGACAAGATAAATGTTAGATCATTACTTCATTCTTAATTTAACCAGATTGTCATGCCTGATGTGTATCGGTTTGATACTTTCACGTGGTCATTCTGCGATATGTTAAGGCCAACAATCTTTTAGTGTAATCTAACGTAAAGATATTTAAACATTGTGCCTGTTACAGACAGAAGACAGCATTTAAATGAGAGACTAGGCGAGTCTTACTTTCAATATTTCCTATGGCTCTTGTAAGAACTTTCAGATATTGCAGAATTTGTGGCGTAGGTGGACAACCACTTGTACCAATATTGGATTTATTGTTGTGCACTGTTTTGGTCAAAGCTCTGACCACCACACACCAAATGGCCTTTGACAATGATTACACCAAGAACTCTCTCAGTTTGCTAAATATCAGCGACACTTGTCCAGGAGTAGAACATCTTCATGACAAAGCAAACGTCACAGTCATACATAAAAATGTGTCACGCTGCAAGAATTATTTGGTAACATTTGCACAATATCATGGTGTAGTTTTTGGGCTATGTGGTCATTCTACTCCTTACTGTCGTGTACAGATACAAGTGCCACTGGGTATGTTTGCACGTGTGCATATCCATAGATTAGCATATTGGTGTGAGTCCAGTCCATGGCAGGTACGTGTGTGCAATAGTAACCGATTCCGTGCTTTCTACAGTATAACATGCAGTATTCATTCACCTGAGGAAATTGTATTTGACTCATATACAAACCAACTGATTTTTTTGTATCAACATTTTCCTCTAGTTGAAATCAAAATAGAGATAATTAGGAATTATAGTTTTATCGTGGTCTATACTTCAGCACATTCTGGGTACATGATACTGCCTGACAGGGTATGTAGGAATTCACCATTTATTACAATTTACGAAGAATTAAAAACCCCTCTTGGATACGTCATCATGATTAGTTTTCACACAAGCCATGAAACTAACCAGAAACATCCTTATGTAGTGCTGATTTACAGAGACCCAAACACAAACCTCCAGAAAATTGTACGTGTGCAAAATGAACATGGCACATCTGTGTTCCCAACATCGAGTCTTCAGATTCATGCTCGTGTTCGAACAGAAAGAGATACTTTTGGACAGAAAATAAAAATAATATTTTCTTTTCATTCCAAATATGATCAACCTGAAAAGTTACCCAGTGGTTTGTTCAACTGTTCTGTAAATATCTACTCCAGCTTTCAGCACCACCTGGACTGTAACTTGAAGAGAGAATGTAAAGATGGACAAGATGAAACAGAACACTGTCCTTTCAGCAGTCCTGGTTGTCAAGGTTTGGTGGCTTCACGCAACAAGTGTTTCCAGTATGCTGTAATAAGTAGAGCTTTGCGTCATCGAGAAGCGTCATTTAAGTGTATGGAAATGGGTGGGACAATATCTTCAATAAAAACAAGAGAAGAACAAAAAGACTTTCTGTATTTCTTTAAAAATAGATACAATTTTTGTACTTTTACAGGCGGTGTTTCAGGTGGGAATTCTGTACCTTTCATGTACATCATGTTTCGTAAATGGTCAGACAACTCCTTGATTTACAACATAAATCACTTCAAGCTTGAAAAAATGTATGTCCCATCAAAGATTATGTCAATTTTTTCAATAAAAAACATGGAACTAAGACATAGTGGCAAAATGCACAGATGTTCACCCATACAACTGGTGTGTGAAACACCAACGCAGTCAGAAAGTATAACTCCTGTCCAAACTGTTGAGTTCCCTTACTTACACCCACCACCATCCACCTTGACACAAACACAACAGAACTTGTTTGCTTGCCCAGATGGTCATGTGACACATTTATTTTTGTTGTGTGATTCAAGCAGTCATTGTAGAGAGACTACATATCCACAGCATTGTGTATTCTTGGACATGACTGCAAAGAACAATACATTCGGTCTTCAAGGGAAAAGTGCTCTATACACTATTTCCATGTTCACTTGTGATGATGATATTACAACACTGCCTTACACTATGCTGTGTGACTTCAGACAGGACTGTCCAGATAACAGTGATGAGACATTTTGTGAACATCCTGCATGTAAGGACTTTCTGTGTTTTAATGGTCAATGTGTGTGGCAAAGCCAAAGTTTAAATGGACCGTCTGATTGTCTGGATAATTCTGATGAAAACTGGTATTTGTGGACCAAACATCACTACTGTTCCCGTATAGAGGCAGACAGAGACCAGCGGCTTTTCATCAACCTGGATGGCGCAGGCTACTTTACTCAGCAAGTGATGAAATCTGATGAGTCATGTCCTGACACTCATTATAGTTGTACAGAAGATTGGTTGTACTGTCTTCCTGTCTACACTCGATGTAATGGATATTCTGACTGTACTTATGGAGAGGATGAACAAGACTGTGACACCATGAGATGTCCTGGTTTCTACAGATGTCGAAGTTCTAGAGTCTGTGTCCATGGTGATCATCTCTGTGATGGCTGGGGTCAGTGTCCACAGCGTGACGATGAATGGTTTTTGTGATATGTCCTGTCCTGAAGGATGTTGGTGTCAAGGTCATTCCTTCCTTTGCCCTCAGCCTTTCTCTGTTGCTATATTTTCTGAATTACGTTACATTGATGCCAAAGGCTCAGGAATGACACTGGCTAATTTCAGTACCAACACACATCTCATTCATCTAAGTCTGTCACGTTCTTACTTATTTCATATACACAGCATCAAGCTTTTAAATTTGCAGTTTCTTGATTTGACTGGAAACCAATTAAGAAATGTTAATATGAATGTGTTTTTTGGGCTAACACATTTAAAAGTTCTAATTTTAGCAAACAACCCATTATTTTCATTGACAAGTAAACCATTCAATATATATTATGCTCTGAGTAAAATTGATTTATCGAAAACACGTTTAGAAAAGTTTGCCAAATCATTGTACATGTACTTACCCAGGCTTACAGATTTAAATCTGTCTCTTTCTGCCATTGAAACAATTGAATCAAAGGGCTTTGAAATGGTACCACAGCTGACTGAATTAGACATTGAAGGTAATCCAATTTCTAGTTTTCATTCAGATGCATTGTCAATATTAAAATACGTAAAAAATATTTTGTCGTCTAACTTCAGGCTCTGTTGTGAGAAATCAGTTTTGAAACAGTCACATAGAATGAAGTGCTTGTCACCAGAGCCTGTGTTTTCTTCATGTAAACACTTGTTACCGACTGATGTTTCCAGGATTTTCTGTTGTCTGGTTAGTATAATTGCCATTTTAGGTAATGCTGTTTGTTTCATAATTCAATTTGTTTTAAAGAAAATATTCATAGGGAATTGTAATTTGTTTCTTTTCCACTTCCAGATTGCTAATATGATGATGGGGACTCAAACAGGTATTGTTACAGTGGCCAATCGAGTGTTCCATGGTAATTATATCTACAATGAAAATACTTGGATCAAGAGTATGACTTGCAAGACAGCTTCTTTTCTGTCCATTCTGTCCAGTGAGTTGTCAGTTCTAATCGTTTTGTTTATCACATTAGATCATGTAATCATCCATTGTTTCCCTTTGACCAGAAGGAGATTCAGTCGACGTTCAACAGCTGTAGCTTGTGTTGTAACTTTGTTTGTTGCAAGTGTGCTGGCAGTGGTTCCTTTTATCCCTGGACTGTCACACTGGGGCCTTGATGGTCAGTCTGGTCTGTGTCGTCTGGCGTTGTTTGATTGTTACAGTTGTAATCAGCAGTTCAGATGGTTCACAGTAACTGCGATATTTAACTTTATATCCTGCATATTAGTTGCTGCTGGCAATATCATTATTCACAGTAGAATACCAAAATACCAAGCTGTTGTGGATCCTACCAAGAGATCACTTTATTCTACAGCAAATATGACAGCAAAAATGGCTGTCACAGGCTCCATTTGCTGGTTATCATTTGGCCTGACCAGTGTGATGACCTTATGTGGTGTTGCTATATCAGACAAAGTGCACGTGACTATGGTTGTGTTCATGTTGCCATTCAACTCTGCATTCAGCCCACTGCTGTACATGTGGACTGTTGTAACACAGCAACAACAACAAGCACAAGAAGGAAAGGTGTTACACATGCTGAAATCACGGCTTTCCTTATCAGTGAAAACACTGACTTAATCAAACAGTATGCTTAATCAACCAAAATGTATTGTTACAGAAATGTTATTATCTTATTTCTGGTCCACAGATAACACTTTCGCTTTGATTTATCCTTCAATTTCAAGGATAATATTTCATGTTGATGTACAGAGCTGAAAAATGTTCATGAACGTTTGTGGCTTTGTGCGCGTGTGCGTGCTTCTATGTTCGAGTTTGTACGTGTTTGTGCACGTGTGTGTGTGTAAGTGTGTGTGTGTGTGTGTGTGTGTGTGTGTGTGTGTGTGTGTGTGTGTGTGTAAGCGTGTGTGTGTAAGTGTGTGTGTGTGTGTGTGTGTGTGTGTGTGTGTGTGTGTGTGTGTGTGTAAGCGTGTGTGTGTAAGTGTGTGTGTGTGAACGTTTGTGGCTTTGTGCGCGTGTGCGTGCTTCTATGTGCGAGTTTGTACGTGTTTGTGCACGTGTGTGTGTGTAAGTGTGTGTGTGTGTGTGTGTGTGTGTGTGTGTGTGTGTGTGTGTGTGTGTGTGTGTGTGTAAGCGTGTGTGTGTGTGTGTGTGTGTGTAAGCGTGTGTGTGTAAGTGTGTGTGTGTGTAAGAGTTTGTGTGTGTAAGTGTGTTTGTGGTATGTGTGCACGTGTGCGTGTGTGGACAAACTATTTGCGTTGTTGACTGTACAGCAGAGTGTTGGTCATTTCGTTTAGGGGAGAGGAGGCCTTGGCAGATCAGAAAGATGAACTTGACAAAACTGAAATTCTTTTGAAAACATGAAAATGTAATTTCAGGGGATGCAAAATAGAAATGGATCATATGATCAACTTGATATTTGTCTCCTAAAAGAGCATTAAAACGACCAGTCTGTCAGAAAACACCTATATCAGATCCTATCCCCATCAAACACATGAATGGGATCAACTGATTTGATTTGGTTCAGTTTGTACGTCGACACCCACCTCAGGTGATATGGCTGACGGAGATAACTATCCCAGGGAAGTGGGGAAGGGGTACTTATCTAATCCTATACTGACACCACCAGACCAACAATAATGTTAAGGTGGGACAATGAGATGGAAAGTTTTAATACAGCACACCCCGGGATTCGAACCCACAACCATTAGCATGTGAATCCGATGCTCAAACCTATTGAGCTGGGGATCACTGATGTGTTCACTCATTCTGTTCAAGTGGAGAGGCCAAAATTCTTCAGAGATGCCATATATAAAAAGTCTGGAATTACTTAGAGTAGTGTTACCACAGCATGTGCTCAGGAAGAAATTGACAACTTGTATGAAGTATTAGAGACAGCCAAGGTTCAATGCAAGATTGGAGGAAAAGTGATAAACAATCTTCTTTACACAGACGACACCGTGCTAACTGCAGAAAATGAAAAAGACTTACAAAATCTTCTGAATACAATAGATATATGAAGCAAATATAAAGGCTGGAGCTAATTAGCAAGGAGACTGAAGTCATGGTTATCAGTAAAAAACAAGAAATCCCCTCATGTAAAATACCAACAAATGGCACAACATTGAGACAGGTTGATAAGTTTAAATATCTGGGAACGGTCATCTCACCAGGTAGCAGATGTAAATCAGAAATAGCCAGCAGAATCCTCCAAACTGAAATAGCATTCAAAAAAATGAGAAGCGTTCTTACCAACAAATGCCTATCAATTAACACCAGGAAAAGAGTTCTTGAATGTTATATAAAACGGATACTGTTGTACGGTGCGAGGCTTGTTGAAATTGAGGCAACTGAAATGTGTTTTGTAAGAAGAATGCTGAGAGTTACATGGACAGCAAATGAAACCAACTAGACAGTCTTGAAGAAGTAGACACAAGAAGAACATTAACAAAGAAGATGAGAAAAAGACAAGGAACATTTATTACACACTTTATGAGGCAAGTTAAATTAGAGCAACTAATCACAACAGGAAAGCTGGAGTGGAAAAGAACAATAGGTAGACCCAGGGAGAAAATATTGGATGGACCTGCTGAGGACAGAGAGGGTGGGAGATGTACTTACAGCGACAAGGGACAGATTTATATGGAGGGCCATGATCACCAACGCCATGTAACCCGGCACATGATGATGATGATGAGTGTTACCATACAGAGCATCAAAACAGACTGGCTCCAAATCTGTACCTTCATGCAGACTTCAAATGGTGATCGAGACCTCTGACCTCTTTATTTCCATGCTTATTTAATGTTTTAACTCGACTCTTACTCTATGTATGTTACTATTTCTATTTTTAATCGCTAGTATTTCTATTGCTAATATGAAAGACAGTGGCGAGAAGGGGCACCCTTGTCTGATTCCGTAGTTGATAGAAAAGGATTAGGATATCCATCACCAAATATTTTGAAAGTCTGAAGAATAAAGTTTTTTTTTATATAGAGTCAAATGCCTTTTTGTAGTCTAAAGCGATCATACATCCGGATCTGCCTGTGTATTTAAATCTTTGATGACGTCATCAATCTTTCTTATAATTGTTTCGTTCTTTTCTCCCACTGGACGAAGCAGCAGGGAAGTTTAGTCTTCTTCTCCTAATTTTTGTATTTGATGTTAATTCGTTTTTGATCTTATGTTTACCTTTGACAAAGGCCAGTTGGCCAAAAAATTGCGGATGTCTTGTCTGGTTGTATTAAATGCACGTTCTGGTTCTGTTTTCGTGTTTTTTCTGGTTCCTGTTTGCTTGAACGAGGGCAGTGGCACTTGTTTTGGATTTCCCATTATTGTTGCAAGTTTTTGCCTTTAAGATAGCTAACTTGGTCATCATTTATTAACTTGTCAATCACTTTACACAATCTTTATGCCAAGACCTTAGCATGGAACTTCTAGTCTGTGTTTGTACGTGTGATTGGTCTCCACCTACCTAAATCGTCACGTTCTAGTTCTTTACTTGATGTATCAAAGTGATAATTCTTTATTTTAGGCTACAAGACATTGTTTCTTTCTCAGAGATCCTTTAACCCTTTCGCATTCGCACTGCTAGATGTAAAGCTAGCTCCTAGTATTCGCATTTTTCTGACATTTTTTCATCCGAGTACAGTCATGCTGATAAACATACTGCCATTCACTTGTTTGAAAGTACAGAAGAAAGATTTTTTGCACACATATACACAAGTGTCCATAGTTTGATTTGCATGTGGTTTTGTGTGTCCTGGGTCTAGTGTGCGTGTCCCTGTTACCAAAGATGTCACAGACAGAGGTATTTTTATGGTGACAATACAATGGTTAGCATACAAACAAGCTCTATTGTCTAAAAACAACATTTGTTAGTTGTACACACAACATCTGTCCTACCCGACGCTGTCTCTGCTCCTCCAGTATAGTATCCAATACACAGGCACAACACAAATGTCACAGAAAAGAATTGTCACGATGTCACCAAATGAACATAAACAAAAAGAAACAGAAGTGTTTTACAAAGATATTTTGTACATGGTCGTCTACAGATTTCATTCCCTATACACTATTTACACATATGTGCCTATACAGCAACTTTGCAGCTACTGTGATGATGGTGAGATGTTGTTGTCATCGTCACTGTGATTGTCACCGTCATTGTCAGTGGCAGTGTCACCAGTGGTGTCACAAGCGCTGGTTGTAGCCTGTGTCGTGGTGTTTAGCGCATGATAGTCCCGGAAACAGTCCCGGACAGAAAGTTGACCAGTAGCACCATAGACGGGACTGATGTTTTAGCCCCATCATGATGAGAATAGACAGGTATGCCCTGATTTCATCAGCTGTCGTCTCTTTCCAAAGTGGGTCAGTTGCCCCTTTGCCGCAATCTTCTGACCAGCGTAGTTGTTGGTCTCTTCAGCAGCACTGACAAAAAATTCTAGTGGCAGAAACAAAACAAAATAGTCTATTGGTTTCGCATCAGCGGGCAGCGAATGTTTAGGCCCAACAACTTGTGAAAATTCCCTGACTTCATGCCACGTGTCACCGGTCGCCATGCCTGCACCAGTGCAGCCAGCGGTACATCGTCGTCTATGTCACTGTCATTTCCATCTTCACCATCACCACCTACTTCAACATCCGACTCTACATCTTCCTTTTCTTCTTCATCTTCTTCTTCAATTTTTAAACGATCTATTTCTCTAAAAAATTCCTGCAACTCTGCTTCAGTGTAATCCACAAATTCGTCTTCGCTGAAACTCGCCATCTTTCCCACGCTCACAGTTGTGAATGAAAGCACGTACCACAGCATCAGTAAGTTGAGTAACTAAGTCTTTCAGTAGGCCTAGTGAATGGAAAGTTCCTTGCATCCCAGAATGCTCGTACTATTTCTAGAACATTCAACGCGGGACTGACCAAGATTCTAACCACATGTGCGATAAGACAGCAAGGCCAGTAGTGATGGAAATTCCCCACACGTGTGCCGGAAAAGGTAGGGCGATCTCGACCGCTATGAACGGATCAGCACATTTTTTCCACAGGGCGGTTACGGGCCTTGTGAACAGCTAAGGGTTAAAGGATGAAACCACTACAGTTTGAAGTTTATTCCAGAAAAAAAATCATGGATTTTATTGTATGGCCGTCACTGCCTGGTGATGTACCATTGTTCATTGACGTAACAGCACTGGTTGCTTGTTCTGTTGCAATCAGACCTTCACATCATGCACATCGTTTTCCTCTTGTTTTGTGTGAGTTTCTCTTCTTGTAAAGTTATCTTAATCTTGACAGATGTTTTCTTACTCTGTAGACTGATTATACAAATCTTTACAGTACTTAATTTCATTAAAAACATATTTTTGGTTGGTAATAATGTCTTTGTTATTGCGTTTTATCCTTGTCATAATGTTTTGATTACCCCTTGACTTTTCAAGGTTTAAAAAAATGTTGTTCTTTTTCTCCCTGTTCAATCCATTTCACTCTTGTTCTTATCTGTGCCGCTCTGGCTTTGTCAAGAGAGAGAATTTCCAATTGGTCTTAACTTTCATCATTTCTTTATGTTTAGCTTTATTTTCGCTGTTGCTAATTACTTCTTTTTGAATTTGTCTGAGTTGAGCATGTAAGGTAAGAAAAAGAGTTTTTTCCTCTGCATGCTCTGCATTTTCTATATCCCATACATAAATCTCTAATTCTTATTTTATACATTCCCTCCGATCAGTGTTGTTATTCCCTGTTCCCATCTCTTTCTCGTTCTGTAGTTCAATCACTAAAGTATTCATTCTACTTAGAAAATCACTAGCTTTTAATTTAAAAATGTATTATTAAACCGCCAATAGCCTGGACCTCTTTCAAAGTCAGCATTATTTAGTTCAATTACAAAAGCCTTATGGTCAAGTGTTAGGAACAGAATAATGTTTATATGATACACATCTTTAATACTTCATTGATAAAACAATGATGCCATCTTCTTGCAACAAAAGGATTGCAGTAACACCATGTGAAATATTTTTCATGATCATAAAATAATTGCCATACATCGCTCACACAAAGATATTTCAAGGTTTCTTTAAATTTTTCAACTTAACGTTATTATGTGGATGCCCTGACACAATGTCAAGTTTATTTTTTATCACAGCCTAGAATCAACAGTTCTTTTCCGGTTCATTTCCCGAGCATGTTTTTATCTTTTGTGAGAAGCTTAGTTTCTGTACCATATCGTTTGTTGCGTGTAGATTTACAATTTTAAAGTTGTCAACCCTGATTGTACTGAGACCACTAATATTCTGTCCTGATATTTCTCAATTGATATTTCCCATAAAAATGTTTTGATACCAGAATGCACTCACCTCTACTATGATCTGTGCCCTGTTGAAATATAACTTCACCTCCCCATTAATTTTTCCAAAAAAATAATATTTTTTTGTGATACATGATTCCTGAATACAGAATATGTCCAACGTTTGTGTTTTTAGATAATTGATAAGTGACTGACGTTTGAGTTTGCTTTTTTAAGCTCTCTGGCATTCGAAAACCCAAAGTGTATTTTATTCATTCAAACACGCATATTGCAAAATCCAGTCCAACATGCTTACATCACATGTTTAAAGCAAACATGATCCACTTTAGACGTGGGAAGGGAGCATGGGGGATGGGGTGTCATTGCTATTGTTCACTAAGGAGACGAAATAGGCTTTTGTTCTTTTCATCAGTGTGTTTCATGTTGGTCTGTTAGTGTTGCTTGTTTGTCTGCCTGTGGTGGGTAGAACCCTTTGCATCAGGGACTTTGGTCAACACTCTGACCTGTCCCATCTGTAGGTAGCCAGTGTTGTTTGTTGACATTTTGCCTTCCCCTCTCTGTATTGATGGCAGTTTGTTATTTTTGGTAATATTTTGTTTGTTTTGTGCCTGACTACTGTCTTGGCTATTATCTGTCTGTTCACTGTTGTTTGTCTGTTCCATGTCATTGGGAGTGGTTTCTTCCTGTGTAAATTAGATGTTGTCTTGTGCACTTTCAGCTGCCAGTTTGCTGTGTGGGTCTACAGCCTTATGCCCATCCTCCACACACTGTTTACATTTGATGGATGTTTACATCCAGTTGTCTTGTGGTCTTTCTGCAGACAATGACAACACTCTGCTTTCTGTAGCTGAAGGGCTGTGTTCTGTTTCCTGTGGTACAGGGATGCTTTAAGTGGGCCTATTGGCACTGTCTCTGGGAGTGGGTCAGATGGTACTTCAGTGTATATAAATCTCTGACCTGTTTTCCAGTGTGTCAGCTTGCCTTTCTTATCGCAGTCTCTTTCTACTATCAGTTTGGAAAGCACGACAATACCTAACTTCTTAACAACTTGTAAGAGTTTATCATCTGAGAAAGACAGTGGAATATTTCTGATGGTCAGTTTAGTTGATGGAGGCTGGTCTTCTTTTTCACCAGTACCATTATCATCTGGGTCATGACCTATACCGCCTTGAAACAAATCCTTGAATTAGCAGGGTTTGTCGCGATTCTTTCTTTCTCTTGATTTGTATTTCACGGACTCTGACTCTCCAGTTTCCTCTCTCTCTCTCTCTCTCTCTCTCTCGCTCTCTCTCTCTCTCTCTCTCTCTCTCTCTCTCTCTCTCTCTTCATTCGTCTCTTTCAATCACTCAGTCACTCTCCCCTTCTCTTTTTTCTTTGCTTTCATCTTCTTCACTCTAAGGTTATCTCACTATTGACATGGGTTCACAAACACCTAGTAACACTGCAATATGAAAAGATTGTATACATTTTGTTATACCTGTGGCATGTGATCTGGGCTTTTTTTAGTGTGTTTAATTGCTCATCCCTTTGGTCTGTTGTTTCATTTGCTTTTTTAATGCATTTACTTGTTTACCATTTCTATTATAATGGTTGTTTAAGGTGACATGACATCAAAAAACGAATCACACGTACACTTGCTTTGTGTGATGAGCTCAGTATCAACTGGTTACATCACACTCAAAGGACGTTTTACTTATAGACAAAGGGGTTTTGTTAAGACAAGTGTGTCTGTGCCAGTTGGACATGTTATCATGATCAGTGTCAAAGGGTTTCATCAAATATCACTTGGCCTGTATGTTCAAGGTTCTGAACTTCCCACATCAAGAACATTGTATTCATACAAATGTTTTTATAACACTGTAGATCTGTACAGGATTACGAAACTTGAAGTGAAATACAATTTGCGGTATTTTCAATCTTGCAAAGACAGTTTTCAATTTTTATTTTCTTTTAACCCTGAAAATTCATCACCTCAGAAATTACCCTTTGGTCTTTTCAATTGTTCAGTGGATTATTATTCCAGTTTTCAGCACCACCTGGATTGTAACCTGAAGACAGAGTGTAATGATGGACAGGATGAAACAGAACACTGTCCCTTCAGCAGTCCTGGCTGTCAGGGTGGATTGCCAGTTTGCAACCGTTGTTACAGGTATGTCAGCAGTACGTTTCTACGTCTATTTGACAGTTCAGGAACACTTGCTGACATAAGAGCCAGCCGTTACTGTCATACAATGGGAGGGGAACTGGGTGTACCTAAATGTGGCCATGAATGGATGACATCAGTGAAAAATGTGACCAAAGCAGATGACATTTTTTATGAAACAGTTTTAGCTGGTAAATACATTGGAGATAGAACTTTACCTAACATGTACAGACACAATATTTATCACCGAGACAAAACTGTAGTTTTTCATTCTATTGCAACAAAAGGTTTTATGGCTACTAAACTGAAAGTGTGTATTGTATTAAGTGACTTATATCTTATGCGTGAATGTCGTGACAGGGCATTATTATATATGGGCGCAGTTTGTGAATTCAGTAAGAATAAAGTGGAAGAGAACCATCAACAATCAAACATTATCTCACTGCCCAGTATACAGTTGTTGTTGCACACACGACAACCATCTCTGATGAATTGTCCTGATGGTCAAGTTACACACGACTTTCTGTTATGTGGTTCACACATATTTAATGTATGTGGTAAGGGACATACGTTCCCTTGTAGTTTCGCCACAGTTTCGTCAAATATGCATGACATACGTGAATCAGAAGATCGACACATAGCTTTGTTTACGTGTGATGATGACGTCACCACACTGTCATACACACTGGTATGTGACTTCAGACCTGATTGTCAGGATGAAAGTGATGAGTCATTCTGTAAACATCCTCCTTGTGTCAAGATGTTTACTTGCACTAACGGTCAGTGTGTTTCTTATGACAAATTGTGTGACTGGTTGTTTCACTGTCCAGATGGATCAGATGAAAAAAACTGTGATAAATTTCAAAGGGATCCGAAAGACTATCCAGTGTTTCCATCTCCTGCTCTTATCAATTTTGATGGTATCAGGATTTTCACATCAACTCCAATGAAGTCCAACGACTCCTGTCCTGACACCCACTACCGTTGTCCAGGTAAGTGTAATGACTGTCTACCTGTGTACACACGGTGCAATGGAATGTATGACTGTATTGACCACGAGGATGAAGAGGGATGTGAGAACATGGTGTGTCCAGGATTCTTCAGATGCAGAGCGTCGAAAGTTTGTTTACATGTCAACCACTTGTGTGATAGCTGGCCCCACTGTCCAATGCATGATGATGAAATGTCATGTAACGTGAACTGTCCCATGGAGTGTCTGTGTCAAGGTCACTCTTTTCTGTGTTTTCAGCCTTTCTCTGCATCACTCTTCGCTGATCTGCGCTCTTTGGATGCCACTGGTTCAGGAATGAATTTGTCTGCCATAAACAAGAATGCCTACCTTATTCATCTGGTTCTTGCTCACTGTTCTTTGACCCATCTTTTTAACACTAGACTATTCAATATAAGAATTCTTGATCTCAGTGGCAACAAACTGCAGTATGTAGACATGGCTCATTTCGTCAATTTACAAAATCTACAAACATTGTGTCTGTCCAACAATTCCCTCACCTCACTTTACACTGACAACTCATCGTATATCACGCAAACAGCACTAACAGAGATAGACTTGTCTTACACTACACTAACAGTTTTTGACACCAAAGTCTTGTCGAAATTCGTGCGCCTTAAAAAGCTGAATTTATCTTTTACTACCATTCATAGTATTAACGCTAATGGTTTCAAGTCCACACCACGCTTGGCTGAACTATACATGGATGGTAGTCCTGTAAAAACATTTCCCCCTGACGTCTTTAAAGATCTGTTCTTTCTACACACCGTATCAACATTAAACTATAAATTCTGCTGTAAAGAAATACTTCCAGAGAAATTTGATGCTGCGTTTTGTTACTGTCCTCAAAACGAAATTTCGTCGTGTGAAGATTTACTAGAATCAGGAATGTACCGAGGGTTTCTCTGGCTGATCAGCTGTCTGTCAGTGGCTGGTAATGTCTTCTGCTTCATCATACGTTTGTGCACGAGGAAGACAACCTCTTCAAGTGGATTTAGTGTGTTTGTCACCAACCTTAGTATGGCTGATTTTCTGATGGGTGTCTACGTTGCTATCATTGGGGTGGCTGATGAATTATTCCGTGGTAGATATCTCCATTATGATGATACATGGAAGAACAGTGTGACCTGTAAGCTGGCTGGCTTTCTGTCTCTGTTGTCCAGTGAAGTATCAGCTCTTATCATCTGGCTTATCACATTGGATCGTTTTATTGTTCTTCGATTTCCATTCAGCTCCTTGCGATTTGAGAGAACATCAGCAGTAGTGGCTTGTCTGCTGATCTGGTTTACTGGTTGGTCTCTTGCCATGTTGCCTTTACTTCCAGTAACATCACACTGGGAGTTTTATAGCCAGACAAGTATCTGTATTCCACTGCCAGTTACAAGACAAGATTTCAAAGGAAAAGTTTACGCTTTCAGTATATTAATCGTCCTTAATTTAGTTCTGTTTCTGTTGATCTCTGCAGGCCAAGCCTTCATTTACTGGTCAATACAGAAGAATTCTATGACAAAAAACACG
>JAPXFY010000033.1:46837296-46852125 GCA_030674185.1 Monoplex corrugatus
TATTAAAACCAGGTAAATGTAATACCGATTTGAAAAACTACAGGCCAATTGCATTAACATCACATGTATGTAAACTAATGGAGAAAATAATCTTAAAGAGACTGATGCACTATTGTGAAAAGAATAAAATAATACCAGTAAATCAGGCAGGATTTCGAAAAGGCAGGTCACCAGTAGAGATCCTAACAAAGCTAACTACTAATATAAAACAACAATTTGCAAGACGTCAATGTGTTTTAGCTACATTTTTTGATATAACGAAAGCATACGATCAAGTGTGGCACTCCCGATTGTTATTCAAATTTAAAAGTATTGGGCTGACAGGTCACATTTTTGGCTATGTTAAGTGTTTCTTAGAAAACAGAGTATTTCAAACGAGGATTGAAAATGTATATTCCACGAAACGAATTCTTCAAATGGGTATCCCTCAGGGATCCGTTATAGCTCCCCTTCTTTTCATGATATTAATGCATGACTTACCCAGTAAAGTATCTAAGCATGTAGTTTTAGCTCAATATGCTGACGATTTATGCATGTGGATGCAGGTAAATATGAAAAAGAAAACTCCTTTGCGCTGTATCAATTATACACGCAAATGCTACCAATTAGAACTTGATAAAATAGCGCGATACATGGTAGAAAATGGGTTACATCTATCCCTGGAAAAAACAAAAATAGTTTTATTTAATAACGGAGCTAACGCAGTAAATATTCCCACTTTCAAACTGGGAGATACTCTTCTTCAGTTTAACGAGTCGATTAAATTCTTAGGAGTTTTCCTTACAGCAAAATTATCTTGGAATCAGCATATTGAATACTTATTAACCAAAGCTCAAAAAAGTTTAAATTTCATAAAAATAGTTCGCAAACAGACATGGGGTCAAGATTCATCAACACTTGTTCATCTTTGTAAATCGCTTGTTAGATCTAAATTAACCTATGCTCAAGAAATCTTCTTCAGTGCACCGAAACACTTACTAAAAAAACTGCAGAGCATAGATTGTAAAGGTTTCAAACTTGCACTGGGTCTTCCAATGCATGCTTCCTGTCTTCGGACATATAATGAAATCAAACTGTTGCCACTTGATGAGCAAAGGAAAGTCGCTTCTACTAAATTTTTGTTAAGAAACACTACCGTAGAAAACATCTCAGAAACAGAAATTAAACTGAGATCAGATACCGACTTTCCAAAACGAGCTAAATCAATATCTTCACAGGTCACACTTGCAACATACACATCTGACGTCATGAAAGGCTCAGGAATTGATCTAGACGTAGATCCTGTATCTATACGACCTTCCTTTTCGCCAGTACCCAGTTGGGAACTCCAAAGAGCACGATTTGACGTACACCACACTAATTTAAAAAAAGGAGACAATATAAACTTACTGGCAAGTCAGGTTAAATGTCATATAAACGACGTATATTCTGATCATTTGAAAATTTACACTGATGGGTCAGTAATTGAAAGAAAAGCAGGCTCAGCGTTTTTAATACCTGCTCTCAAAATTGAAAAATCTTTCTACATAGGACTTGATAAATCTATCTTTACAGCTGAACTCTTTGCAATATTAATGGCTTTAAACTTTCTGATAAGTCTTCCTAGGACAATTTTTCAGATACTTCTTTGCGTTGATTCAAAATCAGTACTTCAGGCTCTTGAATTATCAAAATTACAAACAAGATCAGAAATGATTCTGGAAATAAGTCACTTGATTCATAATTTATCTTTAAGAGGCACTGATATTACTTTCTGCTGGATACCTTCTCATAGTTCTTTTGGTTATAATAATAAAGTTGACAGGGCTGCCAAACGGGGAGCTAATAACTCACCAGATTCAAACAATATCCAGCTTTCTCTCTCGTTGCACGAGAATTACACTTTAGTGGACAACTACGTCTGGAAGCAGTTCCAATTAAAACAGAAAAAGTATGATAAATGTCACATGAACTTTGAAGTTAGCAAAATACTTAAGCAGCTTCATGCCAGCAGAACTATACAGTCCCTTATGTACAGATGGAAACTTGATGCATTCAAAACAAAATATACCAATAACATAGTGTGTCTGTGTGGAAAGAAGATAACACATAGTCATATTCTTTCTTGCGTTAGGGTAAAACGACATATTCCAACACTATCTGTGAGTACAGTTTCTGACATATTTGCCTCATCATCATTACTGTATGAATTTTTTGTTAGCCTGTCAAAAAGTTCTATAGCGAATTACCTTTAAAATGTTATTTGACTTGTTCATTGTTGTGGTTAGTCAATTATTAGTTTTACTTTTTATTCATTTCTTCCGGATATTTACTAATTTTGTTTGTCAGTTTGTTTGTTTAAATCGATAATTATGGTAACATTATTTGTTAGTTTTACCTTCCCCTCTTCAAAACAGTTGTTTTCTGGATCATCTTTTCTCAAATTCAAAATTGACAATTTTCAAATATCTTCTTCACTCCTCCTCTACCACCCCCCCCCCCCCCTTTTTTTTTTGTTTTGTTTTTTTTTTTGGTCTAAAATCACTTTAGTGAATAGACATTAAATCAAAGACCACCACCACACATGCATTCACACACACACACGCGCGCGCGCGCACACACACACACACACACACTCATGCGTTCAGGCATGATGTCCATCTTGACCCAGCAGGGTAGGACGGTGAGGGGGTGTTGCATTGGAGCACCTCGGCCACGTCCGTGGAGAAAGAGTGGTTGAAATTGTGTATCTCTTCTTGGGGTTGTAGGGTCACCGCTAACCCACGCTCCACACTATCTTGAATGGTGAAGGGGATCCTAACTGAAGTCCTGTCCTGCCCAGCACTGTACAGTTACAGCCCATGCAGATTGAACCATAATTGTCCGGTCACTGGCGGACCGCACTTTTAAGGTGACCTTTCCAACCTTTCTTGAGAAGGGCTAGAGTCAGTCCCACACATTCAATCCTTGAGGGTAGTTGGTGTACAATTTGTGTTTCCAAAACCTTTCTCTTTCTTTCCTCCTGTTAGATCCTTTGTTTGGATTTGTTCTATGGCTGTGACTCTCAGAATGGAATAGAATGGAATCTTTATTTAATGTCTGTTCATAATAGTGATTTTAGACACACACTCCTTTCTTGTTGTAGTCAGGTTTTGTTGTTCTTAAGCTCTTCTGTTCGTGTGAGTTTTTGATGTTCGATCTGTGTCCACAGAATCTGCGTTGTAGGGTCTGTCCCGTCTCTCCTACATACTGCACATCTTCACATTTGGCACAGTCAGTGAGGTAGATAAGGTTTCTGCTTTTGCATGTCATAGAGTCCCTGATGATGAAATTATGTTGTGATCGGATACTTTTGAACACTGTAGTCTCTCTGAGATGTTTGAGGCACAGGACGCATCTCCTTGCAGTGCACTTTTTGCTGCCCGCTTCTGTATCCCCCTGAACCTTGGCAGCTGGGGGACAGGATGGCATGAGTAGATTTCTGAGGCCTTTTGCTGGCTCGTTCTCCTACCATGGGTGGAGCAGGCATCGCTTTCTTCATTCTGCGGCTGGTGTGGAGCGTGGCTGTGCCTTCCTTCAGCCACATAGCCAGTGGAGGTGGCTGGGGTTATGGGTCACGATGAATGGTACTCTGTTGGCGTTCTCTTTGGGCTTGGTGGCGTACTTGAGGGTGGATTCTCGGGGGGATGGAGGACACCCTGTCAATGGCAGCCTGTATCAGGCTGTTGGGGTAGCCACGTGCTCTCAGGCGATCCTTCAGTTCAGTGCATCTCTTCTTGAATGTTGCATCTTCTGAACAGATCCGTCTGATTCTCAGGCACTGTCCATGGGGTATTGCTCGGACAGTGGAGGGGATGACTGGATCTGAAGGGAAGGTGCATACTTTCAAAATTAGTGTACTTGTGGATTTTGTTGTCAAACCCACTAGACAATGAAATCAAATATCACAGAACATATTTTTTAGTTTGTATGGGACAAAATAACAGGCTAGATTAAAAGAAATTTTGCAACGCATAACACCAAACATTTATGAAAGCATTAGATTAAATTTCGGACGAATTAACACTATCCCTATGTATGGCTGCTGGGCAGCTGCTCCAATTCCCTGTCAACGTAACGATTTTGGCATCTTTCTGATTTATTTTACATGTTGATTTTGACCAGTGTTGGTATCATGTTTGATATGTTTGAAAAGAAAATGTTAACGACTTTTAAATGAACGTACTTTCAACACTCTCGGAGATTCCATAGGGAGACATTGCACGCATATATCAGGTAACTAAAACACAAAAATAAAAAAAAACTGTCCAAGGCTTGATAATCACTATTTAGTCGTAAAATTTCAACAAATTGACACCAAAGCAGTACTACTCACCTTATAAATTACATCTAGGGTGCATTTCACTATCAGTAGCAATCCATTTCAACGGAATTTGACAGATTTTGACTTAAAAACGAATCACATAGCATCTTTCGATGAATCATTCAGCACTAGTAAGTTCTCCACTACAGTCAGGTCTTGTGTTTTCCATTATACAGTACATGTAAGTATAACCAAAAGCAGTGGTTCTCATTTTCACAAGCCACATGTTGATCTTGACCAACACACGTAACTAGAACAATTATCATGCAGTCAGACGTGTAGTTCTGTAGTAGCATAGCACAGAGCAAGCACAGGCGCACGAAAAAGTAATCCACACAACTCTCTCTCTCTCTCTCTCTCTCTCTCTCTCTCTCTCTCTCTCTCTCTCTCTCTCTCGTTTTCTTTTATTTTTTACACGTGGCTGTTGCAGACAAGATATAAATGACAGGTTCCAATTATCCAACAAATGGCAAACATCAGACCTGGACAGACACTTGAAGTGTTTCTCTGGTCACAGCCACAGACAGGATAATCAGGAAAGATGTTTCCTCCAGCTAAGTGTCCTGGTCTTTGGCATAACTAATCAAGTAGGCTGGACTTAGACACGGATCACTTCAGTCCCAGGAATGCCATGGGCAGTCAAACACACGTTAGAATGATGAAACATGCACCCTGCTATCAGAGCTGTGAAGTGCCTCTTCAAACTGGCATGGATCACCAAGCCTGTCCACTTTACTTAAAGCACTGGGGTGAGACGGAAAGACATGTTGTGGAAATGTAAACCACAAGAAGTTACTGTAATAATGGGAGATTTTAATGCTAAAGTGGGACTGATAGGGTGGAGGATATAATTGGACGTCATGGCCTTGGTACGCAAAATGAAAGGGGTGAGAAACTTGTACATGTAGAATGGGCACAGATGAATGAGTTTATAGTAGGAAACACCTGGTTTGAGCAGCATAATAGAAGAAAATGTACTTGGATGAGTCCAGGAGATAATACCAGAAATCAGATTGACTACATCCTGATCAACAAAAGATTTAGAAATTCTTTACTGTCAGCAAAAATACTACCAGGCGCAGACCGCAACAGTGACAACAATCCTGTAGTGGGAAGATTTAGACTGAAATTGAGGAAAAGAAACAGACCAAAAACAACATCAAATTAAACCTTGGACTCTTAAAGACAGATGAAGTAATACGTAAAACAATTAATGTACACGTTCAAAACAAATTCAGTGCTCTGGAAGACGCTGGTGACAGTGAGGAACAATGGACAAAGTTGAGGAATTCGATAAATGAAGCTTGTGAGGAAATCTCTAAGGCAGATAGAAAAGCAAAAAAGAACTGGATGACTAATGATATTTTGGGCTTGATGGAGGAAAGGAGGAAGGCAAAGAGAAATGAGGAGATCTACAGGAATATAAACAAAGAGATCAGGAATAGGTGCAATGAAGCTAAGGAAGCTTGGCTGAAAACAAAGTGCAAAGAAATGGAAGACCGACACAAAACGGATCCTCAGGGTATGTACAGACGAATTGAAGAAATTGTCCACAGAAAAAATACACGTACATCAACTGGTTGCTTGAAATCGAAAGATGGCACGCTCATCATGGAAAAAGACAAAATATTAGATGGGGAAAGTGCATTAAAGACCTTTATGAGGATGACAGAAACGAAAAACACATTATAAAAAAGAACTTTGAAGGACCACCCATAATGAAAGATGAAGTTAGAGCGGCACTGAAGAAGATGAAACCGGGAAAAGCCCCAGGACCAGACAGCATTACTACAGAGATGAGTGAAGCCCTGGAGGAATTTGGCATAGAAAAAATAATTCCTCCTAAATGAAATTTCCGACACTGGAAAAATCCCCAAAGGTATGTCAAAATCAATTTTCATTCCGCTTCCAAAGAAGACAGGGGCTATAGAATGCAAACTCCATCGCACAATCAGTTTTGATGAGTCATGTAACAAAAATCCTGTTAAGAATAATCATGATGAGGATAAGGAATAAAATCAAAAGAGAAATAGCAGATGAACAGAGTGGATGTATGGAAGGGAAAGGAACTATTAATGCCATATACATCCTAAGAACTATCATAGAGTGGTCAAATGAGATGAATAAGGATTTGTATTTATGCTTTGTTGACTACACCAAGGTTTTCGATCGGGTAAGACATGATGAATTGATCAATCAACTGGAGAGACTCAATGTTGATGGAAAAGATCTACGAATAATCAGAAATATGTACTGGGAACAAACAGCTGCAATGAGAATAGAAAACAATGTAAGCTCTTTCCAAACTATCAAAAGAGGAGTCAGACAGGGTTGTGTTTTGTCACCAGATCTGTTTTCACTTTACAGCGAAAACATCATGAGAAACCTAGAAGAAGACCCTGGATTGGAGGGAAAATGATAACCAACATTCGATACGCAGATGACACCGTGCTAATTACAGAAAGTGAAAGAGACCTACAAAACCTTGTGAATATACTAGTAATAGAAAGCAAAGGTAAGGGGCTGGAACTAAACAACAGGAAGACTGAAGTCATGGTGATCAGTAAAAAACATGAAATCTCCTCATGCAAAATAACAGCAAATGGCACAACCTTGACACAGGTTGAGAAATTCAAATACCTGGGAACGATCATTTCATCAGACGGCAGATGCACATCAGAAATAGCCGGCAGAATAGGCCAAGCCAAGACAGCATTCAAGAAGATGACAAGCATTCTTACCAACAAATGCCTGTCAATTAACATCAGGAAGAGAGTTCTTGAATGTTATATAGAACCAATACTGTTGTACGGATGTGAGGCGTGGACAGTCAACAAACAAAGCCAAAACAAGATTGAGGCAGCCGAGATGTGATACTAAGAAGAATGTTGAGAGTTCCATGGACAGCAAAGAAAACAAACGAGACAGTCTTGATGGAGGCAGACACAAGTAGATCGCTCATAAGGAAGATTAGGAAAAGACAGGCAACATTTATAGGTCATTTTATGAGGAAGGGGGATTTGGAGCACCTGGTCACAACGGGAACCGGGTAGACCCAGGGAGAAAATGCTGGACGGACTTTCAGTGTGGCTGGGGACGAGGAGGGTGGGGGAGATGCTAGGGGCAACGAGAGATAGAGACAGATGGAAGTTCATGATCGCCAACGCTATGTGGCAGGGCACCTGATGATGATGATGATGATGTACACAGAGACATTGATATAAATCAAACTGACGTGCACAAAACAAACAAAAACACACCTATAGACAGAATCTAATCAGTGCATCGTCCTCATCATCATTTTCAAAGCAACATGAAATGTTAAGAAATGATCAAGAGCATTTGATGACACACTACGAACACACACACACACACACACACACACACACACACACACACACACACACACACACACATACAGACACACACAGACACACACACATACAGACACACACACATACAGACACACACACATACAGACACACACACATACAGACACACACACACATACAGACACACACACATACAGACACACACACACGCACGCACGCACGCATGCACACGCACACACACGCAGACACACACGCGTGCTCATCTATCTATCCTATCTGTCGATCTATCTATCTATATATGCATATATATACACATGCCTACATAGTTAGATAGAGAGATAGATAGATAGATATATATATTGTGTGTGTGTGTGTGTGTGTGTGTGTGTGTGTGTGTGTGTGCGTGTGTGTGCGTGTGTGTGTGTGTGTGCGTGTGTGTGTGTGTGTGTGTGTGTGTGTGTGTGTGTGTGTGTGTGTGTGTGTGTGTGTGTGTGTGTGTGTGTGTGTGATTATACATTGCATCACTGTTGCATGTTTTGTCATTGTCATGTTTACATTTAAAAGGAAAGAACGTTCTGAGCAAAGTGTGAAAAAATCCACAAAACATAAACAAAAACAAAAACGTTCACAAAAAACCCAGTCGTACATTTACGTGTACATGAAAGTCGCAATCTACAAATGCAAAATGAAGCTTTATATTACTATGTATTCACATCTTCCCTATGTTGTTATAGCATAGAACATTCAATGCTTAAGTTTCTGGCCTTCATATGAATCACAAATACATTGCTATTGTGTATTTTGCTACCCTCTATCTATTAGAGAGAAAATATGAAATCAGATTATTTAAATGTTAATAAAGTAATACATGTATTTTGCCTTTTTCCAGAAGTTATGTAGAATAATTACAGGATCTGTGTTGTCCTTGTGGATTTGAAAACTAACCATCAGGACAGGTAGATACAGTCCTCCACTGTTGACCACAAAATGCGTTGACCTACCAATGGTAGATACAGTCCTCCACTGTTGACCACAAAACACGTTGACCTACCAATGGTAGATACAGTCCTCCACTGTTGACCACAAAACACGTTGACCTACCAATGGTAGATACAGTCCTCCACTGTTGACCACAAAACACGTTGACCTACCAATGGTAGATACAGTCCTCCACTGTTGACCACAAAACACGTTGACCTACCAATGGTAGATACAGTCCTCCACTGTTGACCACAAAATGCGTTGACCTACCAATGGTAGATACAGTCCTCCACTGTTGACCACAAAATGCGTTGACCTACCAATGGTAGATACAGTCCTCCACTGTTGACCACAAAATGCGTTGACCTACCAATGGTAGGTGCAGTCTTCTCCTATTGACAATAAATCATATTGACTGTCTTTACCATCATTCGATGCTCAAGAATGATAGCTGTTATACACTAACATTTGCAGCGTCATTTTTCAGCGTTGACTGATAACAATGGTTGTATGCTGACACACACTAGTTACACACTGACACCTGATGATTGTTCAGTAATATACAGCAGGTGTGTGTGCACTGGGTTATGGCTGTACACTGAACACAGAATTTGTTGTACACTGACACACAACCGTTGCACATGACACACAATGGTTGTACATTGACAGTGCGTGTACACTGACAAAAATAGATATTCACAGAATGGTTACGCATTAACACATAATGGTTATACACTAACATAAAATAATTGTACAATAAGACCTAATGTTACACACTGACACGCAATGGCTGTACACTGATGCAGAATGTTATACACAGACACACAATGTTGTGCAATTATACGTAGTGTGTACAATGTACACTGACACACACTATTTGTACACTGACACACATACAGTGTTGCTGTATATTGAAACACGATGGCTGTCCACTAACACAAAAACTTGTACAGTATGACAGCACATTAAAATACAATAATTGTATACTGACACATAAACTTGTACAGTATGACAGCACATTAAAATACAATAATTGTATACTGACACATAAAGTTTGGCCAAGCATTGGCACACAGGAGCATATAATATTCCGAAAATACCGACCAGCAGTGTATAACACTTCACCATCTTCTTCCATTTCTTCCTTAACACCATGATGATTTCATGTGGATGCTGCACTAAACAAAACTGTTTGCTAGATTCCTCCAGCTCTGTTGGTTGAGTGCCAAAGCCAGCGTCTCTGTGAATGGTTTCTCTGTCAATTTTGCAACGTTGTCAGTCATTTGTTTTTCCTGTCTTCCTATCCGTCCCCCTCCCTCAAAGGTTCCCCCAGAACTGATTTAGCAAGTTCATTAAATCTTGTCATATGGCCATACCATCGTTGTTTTCTTCTCTTGACTGAAGTCAGCAGCTCTTCTTGTGTTTCAGTGTGCTGTTTTATTTATCTAGTTTTGTTTCTTTCTTATTGTTTTATATATTCACTTGCATATTTTGGGCAATTTTTATTGATGACATGATAAGTGTATCTGACGTTTAGTATCTTGCGATAATATCTCATGTCCTACTAGTGCTATATACTAATACCACCACCATCACCACCGTTACAACAACCCCCACAACTATTAGTGCTATATACTGATACCACCATCATCATCACCACAGTCACAACAACCCCCACAACTACTATTGCTATATACTGACACCACCACCATCATCACCACAGTCACAACAACCCCCACAACTACTAGTGCTATATACTGATACCACCATCATCATCACCACCGTCACAACAAACCCCACAACTACTAGTGCTATATACTGATACCACCACCATCATCATCACCACCGTCACAACAAACCCCACAACTACTAGTGCTATATACTGATACCACCACCATCATCATCACCACCGTCACAACAAACCCCACAACTACTAGTGCTATATACTGATACCACCACCATCATCACCACCGTCACAACAACCCCCACAACTACTAGTGCTATATACTGATACCACCATCATCATCACCACAGTCACAACAACCCCCACAACTACTAGTGCTATATACTGATACCACCATCATCATCACCACAGTCACAACAAACCCCACAACTACTAGTGCTATATACTGATACCACCATCATCATCACCACCGTCACAACAAACCCACAACTACTAGTGCTATATACTGACACCACCACCATCATCATCACCACAGTCACAACAAACCCCACAACTACTAGTGCTATATACTGATACCACCACCATCATCATCACCACCGTCACAACAAACCCCACAACTACTAGTGCTATATACTGATACCACCACCATCATCATCACCACCGTCACAACAAACCCCACAACTACTAGTGCTATATACTGATACCACCACCATCATCACCACCGTCACAACAACCCCCACAACAACTAGTGCTATATACTGATACCACCATCATCATCACCACAGTCAGAACAACCCCCACAACTACTAGTGCTATATACTGATACCACCATCATCATCACCACAGTCACAACAAACCCCACAACTACTAGTGCTATATACTGATACCACCATCATCATCACCACCGTCACAACAAACCCCACAACTACTAGTGCTATATACTGATACCACCACCATCATCATCACCACCGTCACAACAACCCCCACAACTACTAGTGCTATATACTGATACCACCATCATCATCACCACAGTCACAACAACCCCCACAACTACTAGTGCTATATACTGATACCACCACCATCATCATCACCACCGTCACAACAAACCCCACAACTACTAGTGCTATATACTGATACCACCACCATCATCACCACCATCACATCAAACCCCACAACTACTAGTGCTATATACTGACACCACCACCATCATCATCACCACAGTCACAACAAACCCCACAACTACTAGTGCTATATACTGATACCACCACCATCATCATCACCACCGTCACAACAACCCCCACAACTACTAGTGCTATATACTAATACCACCATCATCATCACCACAGTCACAACAACCCCCACAACTACTAGTGCTATATACTGATACCACCACCATCATCATCACCACCGTCACAACAAACCCCACAACTACTAGTGCTATATACTGATACCACCACCATCATCATCACCACCGTCACAACAAACCCCACAACTACTAGTGCTATATACTGATACCACCACCATATTCACCACCGTCACAACAACCCCCACAACTACTAGTGCTATATACTGATACCACCATCATCATCACCACAGTCACAACAACCCCACAACTACTAGTGCTATATACTGATACCACCATCATCATCACCACAGTCACAACAAACCCCACAACTACTAGTGCTATATACTGATACCACCATCATCATCACCACCGTCACAACAACCCCCACAACTACTAGTGCTATATACTGATACCACCACCATCATCATCACCACAGTCACAACAACCCCCACAACTACTAGTGCTATATACTGATAACACCACCATCATCATCACCACAGTCACAACAACCCCCACAACTACTAGTGCTATATACTGATACCACCATCATCATCACCACACGTCACAACAAACCCCACAACTACTAGTGCTATATACTGATACCACCACCATCATCATCACCACAGTCACAACAAACCCCACAACTACTAGTGCTATATACTGATACCACCATCATCACCACCACCGTCACAACAAACCCACAACTACTAGTGCTATATACTGATACCACCATCATCATCACCACCGTCACAACAAACCCCCACAACTACTAGTGCTATATACTGATACCACCACCATCATCACCACCGTCACAACAACCCCCACAACTACTAGTGCTATATACTGATACCACCACCATCATCACCACAGTCACAACAACCCCCACAACTACTATTGCTATATACTGATACCACCATCATCATCACCACCGTCACAACAAACCCCACAACTACTAGTGCTATATACTGATACCACCATCATCACCACCACAGTCACAACAAACCCCACAACTACTAGTGCTATATACTGATACCACCATCATCACCACCACAGTCACAACAAACCCCACAACTACTAGTGCTATATACTGATACCACCACCATCATCATCACCACAGTCACAACAAACCCCACAACTACTAGTGCTATATACTGATACCACCATCATCATCACCACAGTCACAACAAACCCCACAACTACTAGTGCTATATACTGACACCACCACCATCATCATCACCGCAACAGCAACCCCACAACTGCTATCATCATCACCACAGTCACAACAACCCCCACAACTACTATTGCATACTAATATCACCCTCATCACCATCACCGCTACCACCATCACTACTGTTGCATACTGATACCACCTTCATCCTCACCACCATCATAACCAAGACTACACTACTATTGCATACTAATATCACCTTCATCACCATCACCGCTACCACCACCACTACTATTGCATACCGATACCACCTTCATCGTCACACAACCATCACAACAAGACCATCACTACTACCAATGTTACTGTATCCATTATTGCTGTGTTATTTTCTGACACCTCATGTGTCTGTGTCACAATGGTAGTGGTTCCAGTCCCACCTTCTATGGTTCCTATGTGTACTTGCTTTCTACACACATGTGTCTCTGTCACAATGGCAGTGGTTCCAGTCCCACCTTCTATGGTTCCTATGTGTACCTGCTTTCTACACCACATGTGTATGTGTCACAATGGCAGTGGTTCCAGTCCCACCTTCTATGGTTCCTATGTGTACCTGCTTTCTACACCACATGTGTATGTGTCACAATGGCAGTGGTTCCAGTCCCACCTTCTATGGTTCCTATGTGTACCTGCTTTCTACACCACATGTGTCTGTGTCACAATGGCAGTGGTTCCAGTCCCACCTTCTATGGTTCCTATGTGTACCTGCTTTCTACCAAAGGGGCAATGTGAGATCAAGTCCTGTGAAAGAGGAGTGTATTGTGTTGTGTTGTGTTGTGTTGTGTCGTGTCGTGTCGTGTCGTGTCGTGTCGTGTCGTGTCGTGTCGTGTCGTGTCGTGTCGTGTCGTGTCCTGTTTTGTTGTGTACATGTTGTGTTGTGTTGTGTTGTGTTGTTTTGTGTCGTGTTGTGTCGTGTTGTGTTGTGTCGTGTTGAGTCGTGTCATGTTGTGTTGTGTTGTGTTGTGTCGTGTTGTGCTGAGTTATGTTGATTTGTGTTGTTTTGTGTTGTGTTGTTCTGTTTTGTGTCGTAACTTGTCTTCTGTTATGTTGTGTATATCTGTGTGTATCTGCACATAGACACACATACACAAACACATACACACACACACACACACACACACACACACACACACACATACACACACACACACACACACACACACACACACACACACACACACACACACACACATACACACATACACATGCCTAAATCTGTTGTTGTTTTCTGAAGAACAGGGGAGATAAAACAGTAAAACCAATGGCCATGGTGCGATGGGGAGTATAACTTACTAACTATTGGAACGTTGTGAGTTCGAATCATATCACTCCTGTCAAAATCATTTCAGCCAAAACCAAATGCTATCCACAGTTGAGTGTAATTCGGACTCATTGGGAAGATTGGGATCACACAGTCAAATCCCATTCACTTCACAGACGCATCACTAAGGGCTTTACCCAAATAGCCTGACCAACACTGCAGTGTCTGTATCTCTCTGGCCTGGCTGATGCCACAATATATCAATATAGTAAGGGTAGGGTGCAGCCCGTCAGACAGCGTCAATCCTAAATGACACTCCCTTATCATGATTATCACCATCATCGTCATTATCTTCATATCATTGTAAAATTGTCCCAGCTTCTGTGGCCATTAAAGTGGCGTAGAAAATGGGACAGAAAGAAAAAGTGAGCACAAAAGAAATTACCTAAGTGCCATCTCACCTGTCTCACCTGTCGGCGTCACCGGGTTCGGTGTTGGAACGCTGCACATTTTGACACAAACATCTCCCTCCAGGCCGCTCTTAGGCTACACTGATATTGGTTATATTCTCAATGTATGAAACTGGAGGTCTGCCTTTCTTCCTTTTTGCCAGTATTTTTCCTTCAAAGACGTTTGCCATGAGGTCCGTGTACTTGTGT
>JAPXFY010000033.1:46872225-46877225 GCA_030674185.1 Monoplex corrugatus
TCTCTCTCTCTCCCACAACCCTCTCTCTCTCTTTCTCTCTTTCTCTCTGTCTCTGTCTCTCTGTCTGTCTGTCTGTCTCTCTCTCTCTCTCTCGTTTCTCTCTCTCTCTCTCCCACAACCCTTTCTCTCTCTCTCTTTCTCTCTCTGTCTCTGTCTCTCGTCTCTCTCTCTTTCTCTCTCTGTCTCTGTCTCTCTGTCTCTCTCTCTCTCTGTGTCTCTGTCTCTCTCTCTCCCATAACCCTCTCTCTCTCTCTTCTCTCTCTGTCTCTGTCTCTGTTTCTGTCTCTCTCTCTCTCTCTCTTTCTCTCTCTCTCAAGACAAGGGTAGGGGATGGAGGTGTCATGCGCAGTATTGCGACACAGGCCATAATTAATGATGCTGTACGTTGTGTATGATTTGACGCGTTAGGACGTTTTTTAACATTTATAGGCCAACCAAAGGACATAACTCTTGAGAGAGTCACGTAGAAATTATCTCCCATGCTGTAGAACTTCTCAAATTTAACACAGTTTGCGCTACCCATTCAGCCAGCATTGAAGCAGACACAAAGCACAAAAACAGTAAGCTCAGAACAGTCCTCAAAAAAGGAGCGCCCAAGCCTACCTTTATACTCTGCAACTACCCTACACACAACTATGAGAGAGGAGAGAAATACATACAATATATTGGTCTTATGTTCAAGATTGACATAGTCTTTTATTCTTGAACTGACCAAACACACACACATAGACAAGACAGAACATATACAGGGTTGCTTCCAAGGCATACAGGTAATACCAAAGAAATAAGAGGGAAGCAGGGAGAATTTTTATAATATCAACCAAAGGACATAACTCTTGAGAGTCACGTAGAAATTATCTCCCATGTTGTTGAACCTCTCAAATCTAACATAGTTTGCGCCACCCACTCAGCCATTTTATGAGGAAGGGGGATTTGGAGCACCTGGTCACAACGGGAAAGCTGGAGGGAAAGAGAGCACCAGGTAGACCCAGGGAGAGAATGCTGGACGGACTTGCAGAGTGGCTGGGGATGAGGAGGGTGGGGGAGATGCTAGCCTCAACGAGAGATAGAGATGGTTGGAAGTCCATGGTCGCCAACGCCATGCGGCAGGGCACCTGATGATGAGGAGGAGGAGGAGGACGTTTTTATTTGTATGTTTTTGGCAAATGTGTGTTTGTGTATTAACGGTTGTGGGAATGATGGACATGTCGTACAAGTCCATTGTATGTATATTCTTTGTTCCTATCATACTTCTGTTATTTTTGTCATTTCAATTCTATAAAAATGTTTGAACAAGTATTCACCAACACCAACATCAATATGAGTAAAGAAGGTTTACACACATTTCTTATTCATGTGATAACAAATAGTTTGTAGAGATATGTATTGATTCGAATTTGTTTGTTGTTGTTGTTTGTTTGTTGTTTGTTTGTTTGATCATATCATGTATTACAATGCTATATGACATACATATACATAATACACACACATTGCATGCATTACATACATACATATATATAGCATACATACATAAATACATACATACATACTTACAAACATACATACATATATACATACAACACATACATAATACATACAATACATACATACATACATACATGCACACATACATACATATATACATACACACATACATACATAATACACACTACATACATACATACATATATACATACACACATACATACATATATACACACATACATACATACATATATACATACACACATACATACATATATATACACAACATACATACATACATATATACATACACACATAAATACATAATACATACATACACACATTCATACATAATACATACATACATACATTACATACATACATACATACATACATATATACATACATACATAAATCACATACATACATACATACATAATACATATACATACATACAAATACATCAACATACACACACACAATACATACATACATACATACACACACATACATACATACACATACATACATACATACATACATACATACATACATACATACATACATACATGCATGCAATCATACATACATTCGTACATACAAACATACATACATACATACACACATACATACAATCATACATACATACATACATACATACAATCATACATACATACATACATACATGCATACATACATACATACATACATACAAACTTCTGCACACCACAGTTCCTTAGAGCTAAAAATGCTTTTAATACATGTACCCAATTATCAATCCAAGACCTTATAGAACACATACAGGTGAATGGACCAGCAAGGCAGAAAATGACAGGAAGAAATGACAGAAAGCAAAAGAGCAAGTCAGAAACAAAGACAGTGACAGAAAAGAGGAAACTGCTAGCACAGAACAGATGAAATTACTGGCACAGCATCTCCAGAAGGTGAGGATACTATTTATATCGAAAGAGCCCCGGCATCCTCACAGGGAGAAGGCCATCTTACTACCTCCATCATCATCATCATCAGGTGCCCTGCCGCATGGCGTTGGCGACCATGGATTTCCAACCATCTCTATCTCTCGTTGCCCCCAGCATCTCCCCCACCCTCCCCATCCCCAGCCACTACCACACGTCCAGACGACACAAGAGTCGTGAACAAACCTCTTTCCCCACTCCAGATGCTTGTCGATGAGTTGTCTGATTGATTGGAGTAGTACTCCACTCTTCCTCCACTCCCCACGTCTCTATCGATCCCCTACTCCCCCCCCCCCCCCCTGCTCTTTATCCACTCACAGCTGTTCCATGAGTAGTTGAATTTCTGCGTCTCTTTTCTCTTCTGGCCATTCACAATGTCTCCCTAGATTTTTTGTTTTGTTTTTGTTTTTTTGTTGGTATAATTGTTTTGTATGGATTTTTTTTTAATGGTTTGGATGTTTTCCCATCCTTTTGAGTTCTGTCAGTTGGACACACATGCCCCAGTGGAATCTTTTGCATGTTTCGTCCATGGTTTTTCCATGTTGGAGTTTGTTGCCTTTTGCTGTTCCGACTGTCTGGCGGAGTGGGTTTTCTGGGTTTTCCGATGTCCCCAAAATATGCCTCGTCCTAAAAACTCACAAGAGACTCAGACAACTGTCTCCATTTCTGTCACTGGCTCATTAACCCTTTCCTTCCCCCTTTCATCACTCTTGATGGATGACCCTTCACAGACTTCTCGTTTCCAACTCGTGTGGATTCCTTTCTCCTTTTATTCCTTTCTTTCTCCCCTTGACTCAGATTCTGACCATGGCCCTGGAGTATAACATTACCCCCTGAGTGATGCAGCTGCTTGAAAGGCCTATCAACAGCAAGACCAGAGGCGATTTGATCAGAAAACACCAAAAGAAGAGGAAATGGTGGGAGAAACACCACTCCACCGTCAAACAGGAACCAGAAGAACAAGAAAACCAATGCAAGCGGCGTATTCAACACAACAAGACAAGACAAGCGCAAATTTTCGGCCAACCGGTTTTTGTCAAGCGCGAACGCACGGTCACAAACAGACCACAAACAACACCAAACAACGGATAATAAAAAGGACTTAAAAACTTCCCTGCCGCCTCGTGAGAGAGGGGTGAAAGAGAGAGTGAGAGAGAGTAAGAGTATGTGTGTACATGTGTTTATGCGTTCTTGTGCCTATATGTATTTTAATGCGAATGCCAAAACAATTTCCCATTGTGATGCTTTGGGCTAAATAAAATTCTTGTATCTTCTTGTATCTTGTCCAGTGGATAAAAAGGGGACCAAATTGTTCAGCAGAGATTTGAGTGGTTTAGTCATATAACCAGAATGAAACCCCACCAGCTGGTTCAACAAACACACAACAACAACAAAAGATACGTGGATTTAAAACGAGAGGCAGACTAAGGAAGTTGTGGATCGATGGCGTGAAAGAGACCTTGACGTTACTCGGTATTTCTCCACTTCAGGTCTTCCAGCTTGTTCTTGGCCGTCAGCTCTCTCTCTCTCTCTCTCCACACGACCCCCATTATGACAAACACAGACGGATAAAAGAAGAAAAGAATATTTTCCCTATAATTGACGGGCCCCAGTAGCTCAGCTGGTTTGAGTGTCGGATTTACATGCTAATGGTTGTGGGTCCGAATCCCGGGGTGCGCGATATTAAAACAGGCCATCTCACTGTTCCATCTTAACATCATTGTTGTTCTGGTGGTGTCGGTATAGGATTAGATAAGTCCCTCCATTAAAACTGGCCTTCTCACTGTCCCATCTTAACATCATTGTTGCTCTGGTGGTGTCAGTATAGGATTAGATAGGTCCCTCCATTAAAACTGGCCTTCTCACTGTCCCATCTTAACATCATTGTTGTTCTGGTGGTGTCAGTATAAGATTAGATAAGTCCTCCCATTCAAACTGGCCTTCTCACTGTCCTATCTTAACATCATTGTTGTTCTGGTGGTGTCAGTATAGGATTAGATAGGTCCCTCCATTAAAACTGGCCTTCTCACTGTCCTATCTTAACATCATTGTTGTTCTGGTGGTGTCAGTATAGGATTAGATAGGTCCCCCCATTAAAACTGGCCTTCTCACTGTCCCATCTTAACATCATTGTTGTTCTGGTGGTGTCAGTATAGGATTAGATAGGTCCCTCCATTAAAACTGGCCTTCTGACTGTCCCATCTTAACATCATTGTTGTTCTGGTGGTGTCAGTATAGGATTAGATAAGTCCCTCCATTAAAACTGGCCTTCTCACTGTCCCATCTTAACATCATTGTTGTTCTGGTGGTGTCAGTATAGGATTAGATAAGTCCTCCCATTAAAACTGGCCTTCTCACTGTCCCACCTTAACATCATTGTTGTTCTGGTGGTGTCAGTATAGGATTAGATAGGTCCCTCCATTAAAACTGGCCTTATCACTGTCCCACCTTAACATCATTGTTGTTCTGGTGGTGTCAGTATAGGATTAGATAAGTCCTCCCATTAAAACTGGCCTTCTCACTGTCCCACCTTAACAT
>JAPXFY010000033.1:46884725-46889725 GCA_030674185.1 Monoplex corrugatus
TTTAAATAAAAGGTCAGAGATTGCTTCGTGCCTGCTGAAACTTTACTACATTCAAGAAAAAGAGTTTGGAGATCTTTCAAGAAGGATTCGTCGCACTAGAGCAACTCCATATGCACTCCATGCAAATCTGCCTGCAGACTCCTTGAGTCTACGCAAAAACCTATGCACTGGCATCGTCTTTAAATGTGGACGGGGGGGGGGGAGGGGGGGGAGAGAAGGTACCTATGAACACTAAGCTGGCATCACCTGAATGTTACTGTGGTTGTTTAAAGCCCAGCCGACTGCGTCGAGCCATATCAGGGCTATAACCGCTTCAAAACATACACAATATTTCAACAGGAAAAAAAAAGAAAAGAAAATTAAGTACACATATCAATGCATTCCAGCACATAATCCAAAGGCATGCCCCTGGCGTTGACCATTCCGTCCAATTTATCGCACAGGAGATTTTAAAAAAACACACCTCAACACAAATTTAAGCATACGTAAGGACACCAAAACATATAAAAAAAACGGGCATGAATTACCTAAAATTGCTTCCGCATATCTCACCTCCCTAGAGCCAAAAATGCACTTAATACACGTACCCAATTATCAATCCTAGGAAAAAGTACGTAAGGCTTTATCGAACACATACAGGTGAATGGACCAGCAAGGCAGAAAATGATAGGAAGAAATGACAGAAAGCAAAGGAAGAAATGACAGAAAGCAAGGCAACAAGGCAGAAACAAAGAGAGTGACAGAAAAGAGGAAAATTTCCAACACAGAATGTCCAGAAGGTGGGGATACTATTTATACTGAAAGAGCCCTCGGCATCCTTACAGGGGGGATAAGCCAACGGCTACGTTCTGGATTGGAATTGAACACGAGACATCAAATCCCCAGTCCACGGCTCTGTCAAGGGAGCTAACCAGCCCACCCTGGTGATTCAGGCAAGACCACTTATGATTTACTAGATATTTTACCAAAAAATATCAAATAGAAGAATACAATGCAAAACTGAACTGGAATTCACACGCTTTTAGAAAAAAAAATGGTTGCCATATATGTCCCTGATTTCAGATGAAGTTTGATGTGACTTTTGGCTTCTTTACGAGATGTATGCACGGTTTCTGTATAAACTGCCTGTTTATATTTGAATGTTTGTCTTATATATATATAATTGGGTGACATATTGTCTGCCAACCTCAGCGACCTCCTCGGCGTTTCCCCAGCAATTGTCATGAACATGAACAGCATCCAATTTTCACAGTTGATTGGTTCGCTCTAATTTGCTGAGCGTTAGATATATATAATTGAAAATGACTGTAAATTCATGCTCATAGAACCTTTGTTGAAGATGTAGGCGTTTTGCATGTGTTTTGAACTTTGGGTTTCATGCGGATAATCTTGCCTTGCTAATGCGGGTTATCGTTGACCTTTTACTGAGAGCGAATATCAATAAATTTAAAACAAACAAACAAACAAACACAAACACCACCAACAACAACCAAACACTGAAACTGTATAAATCTAACGATCTTATATCGTTTAAAAAAAAAAACCATAACAGACTAATAGATATGACGTCTGTATGTGAGTTGTGCTCAACCCATTGTATATATAAATCTTGTTCAGTTTTCTCATTGATGTAATAACGTTTAGCAAACATTGTATTTATTTGTGTTTTGTCCACAAAAAAAATTAAAAACAAGTTTGAAAAAAAAAGACCACTTGTGACGTCATAAGAGGTCTGTGGTGCCAGACCCTCTGCTCTTGTCCATGAGGATTCTTAACGGGGCAAGCCAAAACACCACAGAAGGTCAGCTGAGAGACATGTGTTTTACTGTCAGTAATTACTGTCATTCTGAAAAGCCACACAAAGCGAAAAGGATTTCGAGCCTTGTTCCGTCTTTCCATCTCTTTATCTAGAAAAAAAAAAAGGAAAGACTGATTCAGTTTTGGATTTGCAGAGAGATGGGGAGAGAGAGAGAGAGAGAGACAGAGAGAGACAGAGAGAGACAGAGACAGAGACAGAGACAGACAGACAGAGAGAGACAGACAGACAGACAAAGACAGAGAGAGACAATAGAGAGAGAGTTGTGTGTGTGTGCGCGCGCGCGCGTGTGTGTGTACGAGCGTGTACGTGTGTGTGTGTGTGGCGTGTGTGTGTGTGTGTGTGTGTGTGTGTGTGTGTGTGTGTGTGTGTGTGAGCGCGCAAGCAGGTTGCATGCATGATATGGATTCATGTGCATGACAAATATGTGCATGACTAATATTAGTGTTTATGTATACATGAGAGTGCACACGCACGCACATACGCCCCTGGAGTTCAGTATTGAGGTGTGTGTGTTTGTGTGTGCGTGTGTGTGTACGCGCGCGTATGTGTGTGTGTCTGTATGTGTGAGCGCGCAAGCAGGTTGCATGCACGATACGGAATCATGTGCATAACAAATATTGGTGTTTATGCACGCATGAGAGTGCACACGCACGCACATACGCCCTTGGAGTTCAGAATTGAGGTGTGTGTGTGTGTATGTCTGTGTGAGTGCGCAAGCAGGTTGTATGCATGATACGGATTCATGTGCATAACAAATATTGGTGTTTATGCACGCATGAGAGTGCACGCGCACGCACATTTGCCCCTGGAGTTCTGCATTATGAGTGAACGTTGTGATGAATGAAGACAGGATGTGTCCTGATTTCATTTGTATATCATAATTTGGTGCAATCTAACATTATGCCATTATTGTTATAGTTTGTGTTTGTGTGTGTGTGTGTGGTGTGTGTGTGTGTGTGTGTGTGTGTGTGTGTGTGTGTGTGTGTGTGTGTGTGTGTATGTGTGTGTATGCGTGAGTGGTATACGCACATGTGTGTAAGCTCATACGTACGCGTGCTGCGTGTGTGTGTGTGTGTGTGTGTGTATGTGTGTGTGTGTGTGTTGTGTGTGTGTGTGTGTGTGAATGTGTGTGTGTATGTGTGTGTGTGTGCGTGTGTGTGTGATAGAGAGAGAGAGAGAGAGAGAGAGAAAGTGCATGCGGTACACGCACATGTGTGTAGGCTCACATGCGTGCGCGCTGTGTGTGCTGTGCGTGTGTGTGTGTGTGTGCTGTGTGTGTGTGTGTGTGTGTTTGTGTGTGTGTGTGTGTGTGTGTGTGTTTGTCTATGTGTGTGCGTATGTGTGTGTATGTGTGTATGTATGTGTATATGTGTTTATGTTTGTGTGTGCGTGTGTGTGTGTGCATGTGGTCCACGCACATGTATAGGCTCACATGCACACGCGCTGTGTGTGCTGTGTGTGTGTGTGCTGCGCTGTGTTTGTGTGTGCACGCGCGTGTGTATGTATGTGTGTGTGTTTATGTGTGTGTATGTATGTGTGGTACACACATGTATGTGTGTGTGCGCGCGTGCGTGCACGTGTATGTATGTGCGTTACACACACACACACGTGTGTAGGCTCACACCCACATGTGTACGGGGGGGGAGGTATCCTATCACGCGCACACAACAACCCCATAAATGATACAACCTACTCCTAACAGTCATCATCATCATCATCATCATCATCATCATCATCATCATCATCAGGTGCCCTGCCGCATGACGTTGGCGATCATGGACTTCCATCTGTCTCTATCTCTCGTTGCCCCCAGCATTCCCCCACCCTCCTCGTCCCCAGCCACTCTGCAAGTCCGTCCAGCATTTTCTCCCTGGGTCTACCCGGTGCTCTCTTTCCCTCCAGCTTTCCCGTTGTGACCAGGTGCTCCAAATCCCCCTTCCTCATAAAATGGCCTATAAATGTTGCCTGCCTTTTCCTGATCTTCCTTATGAGTGATCTACTTTTTTGTCTGCCTCCATCAAGACTGTCTCGTTTGTTTTCTTTGATGTCCATGGAACTCTCAACATTCTTCTGAGAAACCTCGGCTGCCTCAATCTTGTTTTGGCTTTGTTTGTTGACTGTCCGTACAACAGTATTGGTTCTATATAACGTTCAAGAACTCTCTTCCTGATAGGCATTTGTTGGTAAGAATGCTTGTCATCTTCTTGAATGCTGTTTTGGCTTGGCCGATTCTGCCGGCTATTTCTGATGTGCATCTGCCGTCTGGTGAAATGATCGTTCCCAGGTATATGAATTTATCAACCTGCAGCCCCCAGAAAATGACAAAAAACAAAAAACAAAATTAAAAAAACAAAAACAAAAACATGCACGATATAAAATGTTTCATCACGAAACAAGCAAAGACAGGGAAGGGGGGGGGGGAGGGAGACAGAGGTAGAAGTGGGGAAGAGGGTAGAGACAGAAGAGATATGCGTGTGGGGGAGTGGGGTAGGCAGAGAAGGACGCTACGACATCCATCACGGTCTTCGGCACTGTCAGAGGACACTCTCTCGGCCATCCCTATCTGCAGACGACAGATGACGTCATCAAGACAAGACGCGCGTGCTGTTGGCCGCTCGCGACCCCTGGTGGCCGTGCACACACGATCCGTCATGTGACAGCGGTTCCGTCCCCTGCGTCACGTGACATTTTGTGGTGATTTGCTGTTGGTTGGTTGGTTGGTTGGTTGGTTGGTTGGTTGGTTGGTTGGTTGGTTGGATGGTTGTTTGGTTGGTTGGTTGGTTGGTTGGTTGGTTGGTTAGTTGGTTGGCTGGTTGGTTAGTTGGTTGGTTGGTTGGTTGGTTGGTTGGTTGGTTGTTTGGTTGGTTGGTTGGCTGGTTGGAGAGAGAGAGAGAGAGTGAGAATGAGATAGAGAGTGAGAGAGAATGAGAGAAAGAGACAGAGAAAGAGACACGGAGAGAGAGAGTGAGAGAGAGAGAGTGAGAATGAGAGTGAGACAGAGAGAGTGAGAATGAAAGAGAGAGTGAGAAAGAATGAGAGAAAGAGTCAGAGAAAGAGAGAGTGAGAGAGAGAGTGAGAATGAGAGAGAGAGAGTGAGAAAGAATGAGAGAAAGAGACAGAGAGAGAGAGAGGGGGAAAGTCTCTTACAAGATAACCGTCAATTGAACAGAGATGTCCCACA
>JAPXFY010000033.1:46899725-46902225 GCA_030674185.1 Monoplex corrugatus
ATGAGAGTGAGGGAGAGTGATAGAGAGACAGTGAGTGAGAGAATGAGAGTGAGGGAGAGTGATAGAGAGACAGTGAGTGAGAGAATTAGAGTGAGAGAGAGTGATAGAGAGACAGTGAGTGAGAGAATGAGAGTGAGAGAGAGAGTGATAGAGAGACAGTGAGTGAGAGAATGAGAGTGATAGAGAGACAGTGAGTGAGAGAATGAGAGTGAGGGAGAGTGATAGAGAGACAGTGAGTGAGAGAATGAGAGTGAGGGAGAGTGATAGAGAGACAGTGAGTGAGAGAATGAGAGTGAGAGAGAGCGATAGAGAGAAAGAGTGAGAGAATGAGAGTGAGAGAGAGCGATAGAGAGAAAGAGTGAGAGAATGAGAGTGAGAGAGAGAAAGAGTGAGAGAATGAGAGTGAGAGAGAGCGATAGAGAGAAAGAGTAAGAGAATGAGAGTGAGAGAGAGCGATAGAGAGAAAGAGTGAGAGAATGAGAGTGAGAGAGAGTGATAGAGAGACAGTGAGTGAGAGAATGAGAGTGAGAGAGAGTGAGAGAGAGAAAGAGTGAGAGAATGAGAGTGAGAGAGAGCGATAGAGAGAAAGAGTGAAAGAATTAGAGTGAGAGAGAGTGAGAGAGAGAAAGAGTGAGAGAATGAGAGTGATAGAGAGCGATAGAGAGAAAGAGTAAGAGAATGAGAGTAAGGGAGAGTGATAGAGAGACAGTGAGTGAGAGAATGAGAGTGATAGAGAGACAGTGAGTGAGAGAATGAGAGTGAGAGAGAGTGAGAGAGAGACAGTGAGTGAGAGAATGAGAGTGAGAGAGAGAGTGATAGAGAGACAGTGAGTGAGAGAATGAGAGTGAGAGAGAGAGTGATAGAGAGACAGTGAGTGAGAGAATGAGAGTGAGAGAGAGTGATAGAGAGACAGTGAGTGAGAGAATGAGAGTGAGAGAGAGTGATAGAGAGACAGTGAGTGAGAGAATGAGAGTGAGGGAGAGTGATAGAGAGACAGTGAGTGAGAGAATGAGAGTGAGAGAGAGTGATAGAGAGACAGTGAGTGAGAGAATGAGAGTGAGAGAGAGTGAGAGAGAGAAAGAGTGAGAGAATGAGAGTGAGAGAGAGTGATAGAGAGACAGTGAGTGAGAGAATGAGAGTGAGAGAGAGTGAGAGAGAGAAAGAGTGAGAGAATGAGAGTGAGAGAGAGTGAGAGAGAGAAAGAGTGAGAGAATGAGAGTGAGAGAGAGTGATAGAGAGAAAGAGTGAGAGAATGAGAGTGAGAGAGAGTGAGAGAGAGAAAGAGTGAGAGAATGGCAGACACACAAACACACCCACGCACAAACACACGCACACGCACAAACATACACACACGCGCACCCACAGAGCGAGAGACAGGAAAGAAGGGAAAAGAGAGAAGAAAGAGAGAGAGAGAGAGAGAGAGAGAGAGACAGAGAGAACGGAGAAAGAGAGACAGACAGACAGAGACAGAGACAGAGAAGAAAGAAAGAGAGTCTGGGGGAGAGAAGCGAGACAGAGACAGAGAGAGAGAAGAAAGAAAGAGAGCCTGGGGGAGAGAAAGCCAGACAGACAGAGACAGAGTGACAGAGAGACAGACAGACAGAGACAGAGAGAGAGAAGAAAGAAAGAGAGCCTGGGAGAGAGAAAGCCAGACAGACAGAGACAGAGAGAGTGACAGAGAGAAAGAGACAGACAGACAGACAGAGACAGAGAGAGAGAAGAAAGAAAGAGAGCCTGGGAGAGAGAAAGCCAGACAGACAGAGACAGAGAGAGTGACACAGAGAGAGAGACAAGCAGACAGACAGACAGATAGAGACAGAGAGAGAAGAAAGAAAGAGAGCCTGGGAGAGAGAAAGCCAGACAGACAGAGACAGAGAAAGAGAAACAGATAGACAGAGACAAATAAGGGATTTGCAATATTCTGCAACAACGGATGTGGCCCTCCCGACAAACACACGTAGTCAGCAGTGCTAATAACGCAGAGGTCTTAAGTTTGAATCCCAAGTGAACCACACGACCACTGTGTGCCCGTTAGCTCACTATATATCTAAGAGTGAGTTGCAAGTCCCTCTGTATATGTCTATGGTGCGGTTTACTATCAACGACACAGAAAGAGCGAAACAGACAGAGTGAGATATACTATATGTCTAAGAGTGAAATGCAAGTCCCTCTGTATATGTCTATGGCGTGGTTCACCATCATAGACACAGAAAGAGGGAGAGAGACAGAGAGTGACATATACTATATGTCTAAGAGTGAGTTGCAAGTCCCTCTGCATATGTCTATGATGTGGTTTACTATCAAAGATACAAAGAAGAGAGGAGAGAGAGAGAGAGGGAGAGAGAGAAACAAAGAGGGAGAGAGAGAGAGAGAAACAAAGAGAGAGAGGGAGAGAGAGAGAGAAAACAAAGAGAGAGAGGGAGAGAGAGAGAGAGAAACAAAGAGAGAGAGGAGAGAGAGAGAGAGAGAAACAAAGAGAGAGAGGGAGAGAGAGAGAGAG
>JAPXFY010000033.1:46907225-46909725 GCA_030674185.1 Monoplex corrugatus
CATGTTTACCAAAAATCGAAATTGCGTCTGCATGCAACAAACCAAATCCACACGGAAGAAATCAGGAGGGGAAAAAAAGCCAACTGATAAAACACCAAAGAAATAAGAGGGAAGCAGGGAGAATTTTTATAATATCAACCAAAGGACATAACTCTTGAGAGTCACGTAGAAATTATCTCCCATGTTGTATAGAACTTCTCAAATCTAACACAGTTTGCGCTACCCATTCAGCTAGCATAGAAGCAGATACAAAGCACAAAAACCGTAAGCTCAGAACACTCCTCAAAAAAGGAGCGCCCAAGCCTACCTTTATACTCTGCAACTATGTCAATCTTGAACATAAGACCAATATATTGTATTATTTCTCTCCTCTCTCATAGTTGTGTGTAGGGTAGTTGCAGAGTATAAAGGTAGGCTTGGGCGCTCCTTTTTTGAGGAGTGTTCTGAGCTTACTGTTTTTGTACTTTGTATCTGCTTATATGCTAGCTGAATGAGTAGCACAAACTATGTTAGATTTGAGAAGTTCAACAACATGGGAGATAATTTCTACGTGACTCTCAAGAGTTATGTCCTTTGTTTGATATGATAAAATACCAAAAACAAACTGAAATCCAAAAGTAAATAAACCTGGACACAAAGCCATTGGGAAACACACCCAACTGAAAAAAAAAAATCCTATTTACCAAAAATCAAAATGGCACCTGCATGCAACAAACCAAACCCAAACGGAAGAAATCAGCAAGACACAAAAAAAGCCAACTGGTAAAATACGAGAAACAAACTGAAATCCAGAAGTAAATAAATCCGGACACAAAACCACTGGGAAACAAAGCCAACAGAAAATTCATGCCGCTGATCAAGAAGAACGTGACGACAAGGTTACCTCGTCACTGGAACACGGAGAGTCCATGGTGGTGGTGGTGGTGGTGGTGGTGGCTGTGATGTTAAAGTTGTCTCCCTGTAGTTCAGTACTGATCCTTCAGTCCCACTGCTCGCCTGTAATTTATTTTTACAATGCAATATTGATTCACATCAACTGCCAGCAATATTGATATATTATTGTTCTTGTTCTTGTTATTATTGTATATTATTGTTCTTGTTTTTGTTATTATTGTTGAGGGTTCACGCGTCTTTAGTCACATTTGTCGACCCTTGTCTCTCATTTGTTTTTACCGTTGAGGGTTGAGATCTGTTTATTCACATTTCTCTCTTATGCTTTTTAGGTAAAGCGCATGAGTCATTTCGTGTGTACGTAACAATCAATATGTTATCACAACTCAATACATGACTTGTTTCACATTTTATGTTATGGGGTTTTTTGGGGTTTTTTCGTTTTTGTTTTTTTATGGTGATACTTCGTGTTTAGAGCAGCAAGGACTAGCTGCAAGACAGGTCCAGCGGGGACCTAATACTACAATCCTTGAGGAACAAAGCGTTCTGGAATCGGAAGTCTCCTAGAGTCACTCCCCTTGTTTTGGGCCACAGGTCCTGGTTGATCTCTGACCGCTTCCAGCTCGTAGGTTACGTCCTTTTCCGGGTGTAATTACGTCCACAGTGACGACAAAAGTTCTACTCTAAAAGTATCATCCAGCACAGACCACACAGCCCACTGTCAAAGTTTGTCCTTATTTCTTAAACAGCTTTGCTAGAAACATTTCCCACAGCCTGAGAGCTAAAAGACACTGACAAGCGGAAAATCAGCTGTCCTAACTCTGAAGGGGCGATAATAACTTTGCCCACAATAGCATTCAGCCGATGTTTCGTGATATCCAAACTCTATTCCCAATCCTGGCAGTTTGTCCAATTTCTGTCTTCTCAAAGACTGAACTGACAACCGTCTCAAAGTGAAATCCGTACGCAGGAAAAGTTAACTCTAAATGTTATTTGAATTATCTTTTCCTTAGTGGTTTGCGGTTTGTAGACTGTAGTTTTCTGACTCAAAGTATTATTTGAATAATGTAGTCCTGATTGTTTTTTTGCAATTCGTAGTGTGTTGTGCAGTTTCAGTGCTAATTTTTCTCTCTGCCTTTTGATTCCTAACAGTGAAATTTGGAAAACTCAAAGCTCTCAAATCATCACAGAGAGAAATGCTGGTCTCCGAACGATTCTGTATGATTTGTCTTGAGAAACACAGATGGCTCTACCTGTAGTTCTGTTGTATCATCGAGAACATTTTTCTCTGGTATCACTGATGGGTCTGTCTACAGCACTGTTTACCATCAACAACCTTAATTTTTGATTATGTTGATAGGTCTATCTGAAGTTCTGTTACACCATCGAAAACTTAAATCTTTGGTTACGCTGATGGGTCTATAGCACTGTTACACCATCGAAAACTTAAATCTTTGGTTACGCTAATGGGTCTATCTGAAGTTCTGTTACACCATCGAAAACTTAAATCTTTGGTTACGCTAATGGGTCTATCCGAAGTTCTGTTACACCATCGAAAACTTTAATCTTTGGTTACGCTGATGGGTCTATCTGAAGTTCTGTTACACCA
>JAPXFY010000034.1:0-2500 GCA_030674185.1 Monoplex corrugatus
CCCCTCTCCTCCCGACCTGCCGCCCTGACCAATCTCGTTTACTTTAAATTGACTCGAAAATGTTGGATTAGTGTTCGTTGTAGATGGCGTGTGTGTGTGAGGGGGATGTAGATGGTTGGGGGGGGGGGATGCAGTGTGTACATATATGTGACCTGCTCTGACAAAAGGTACAATAAGTCTCAGTTTAGGCATTTTTAGGTTTTGGTATCACTATAAAGTTTAGAATCTCAGCTTTCAAATGGTACTAAAGTTGAGTTTCAGGCTACAAAAACAAAAAGTTATGGGCTTTCAAAGATGAGAGGGGTCAAGTCAGCCATTTTGAGAAAATCAATGTTGAAGAGAATAGGCCTGAATTGAAAGGGTATGGTCAGAAACCCCTTAGCAACAAGCATTAAATATCAACCAAATCAGCTGAAATTCCATTCTTTCTTTGTTTACTTAATTGTCCATCCATCCAAAACAACAACAACAACAAAATGAATTTAAGAAAAGCGTACTTTAATCACCAAAACTTTTACGGAACTTGTGAATATTTCAGCGGCCAGATAGTAGCACTTACCACACATTAAAACACACAAAAAATTGTACTTATCGATTGAATTTGACTTTATTGTGTTAGGACATGGTGTAAAAGTGGTTATAAAGCATGAAAATGCAGAAAACTCCAAATCGACTTATTGTCCCTGTTCAGATTTTCAGCCTACAGCAGCAGAAGGCCTCGCTCGACTTATTGTACCTTTTGTCAGAGCGGGTCACATATTCTCTATTTTTAACCAGGCTGGTCTAGTCCTGTAATAGAGCCATGAACCCAAGAGCTGATCTGTCCAATCCCCGTCCACCACATAAAAAACATACAATCCAAAACAAGTGTGACTGCCCGCCTTCAAGCAAACAGGAACCAGAAAAAAAAAAAAAAACGAAAAAAAGAATAAGAACGCGTATTAAATACAACCAGACAAGACAGGCGCAAATGTTCGGCCAACTGGCCTTTGTCAAGCGTAAGATCACAAACAAACAAACAAACACCAGGTACAAAAATTAGGAGAAAAAGACTGAAACTTCCCTGCTGCTCCGTCCAGTGTGAGAAAAAGAATAAACTGACTAAAATGACATCGAAATGTGTTTTTGATAAATACGATGTCAGAGCGGAAGTGAGATAAATTCTGCTATTTGAAAAGTGGTCATACCATATTAGCATTGTTTAATTCTGAAGAGGGTCCAGGGCTAAAATTGAAATTATGCTGCACTAGCTAAGAGTAGCGTTTGGAATGTAAAGATCCTACTATTAAATAATGCGTAAGAGAAAATATAAGCATATGATCGACAGAATGGGAAAATATATAATCAAGATGTATGGCTGATGTAAATGGATCGTGCGTAGTGCAACGAATCCGGTCTGACCTTGGAATAGGAAGAAAAACATCCTAAACCAACAGCCAAGGGGCTGAAGGGAAAACCGGAGTCCCAGGAGAAAAAAAACCCCCTTAGTCATAAAAAATATGGCCTGTTGGCTGTCCATCTTAATGTTCCAATCATTCTGATGGTGCCATCTTAGTGTTTCCTGGGTCCTGTCTTTCCCCTGTCCCCTTCCATTCCATTTCAAAATCATGCCAGCACACATGGTTTTGTTATTGTTATTGTTGCTTAAAGCCCAACCGACTGCGAAGAGCCATATCAGAGCCATAACCATCTCAAAATGTACACCATATTTCACTGGAGAAAAACACTGGTAAAAGAAATTTGACACTGGGAAAAGAAATTTGACACTGGGAAAAGAAATTTGACACTGGGAAAAGAAATTTGACACTGGAAAAGAAAATTACGTGTACATATCAGTGCATTCGCACATAGAGTCTGAGAATATGCCCCTGACATTGACCACTACGTAAAAGTTATCGCCAAAGGGGATTAAAAAAAAGTAAATACAAATATAAACATACTAAGGGCTCTGAAAATATATATGTACATATATAATATATATATATATATATACATATATATATATATATAATATATATATATATATATATATATATATATATATAGGTAGGGCCTCATGATCTACCCAGCTCATGGATTTACGTACAAGCTTAAAACTTGTGCCATGATCACCATACACATGGCACCTGTGACGTTAGTGCGTATGGAATTCGTTCCGAGCGTTGGAGAAGTCGTCTTGAGAAACTGAAACTGAAGAACCTGTCTCTCGAATACACTTCAACTTGCAAACTCCCTGTCTGAGTCTGTCTGTGACTGTGAGAGGACAGATTCACACAGAGTGGGTTGATCCTTAATGTGATGTACAACCTCTGGAGGAAGACTTCGGCAGTTTGTAGTTTGTTTGTTTGTAGCTTGTTTGTTTATAGTTTGTTCAAGAGGGATTCACTGCACTCGGAAAACTCCATATGCGCTCCACCCAAATCTGCCAGCAATCATCTGACAGACTTCCGATGCCTGCACAAAACCCTATGCGCTGGCAAGGTCTTGAAATGGGGAAAGG
>JAPXFY010000034.1:17500-27500 GCA_030674185.1 Monoplex corrugatus
TATAGCCATTAGCTTCCGTCATTATCCCCTGTATTTCATTTCCTGTTGCTTTTAGCCAGTAACTTCCGTAATTGTCTCTTGCACTTCATTTCCTGTTGCTTTTAGCCATTAGCTTCCGTAATTGTCTCTTGCACTTCAGTTCATATTGCATATAGCCATTAGCTTCCGTCATTATCTCTTGCACTTCAGTGCATATTAGCTACAATCATTATTCCTTGAACTTTGCTTTATCCTTTGCACTTCAATTCGTATTGCACATAGCCAGTAGCTTCTGTCATTGTCTCTTGCACTTCAGTTCATATTGCATATAGCTTTTAGCTTCTGTCATTATCTCTAGCACTTCAGTTCATATTGCATATTGCCATTAGCTTCTGTCATTGTCTCTAGCACTTCAGTTCATATTGCATATAGCTATTAGCTTCTGTCATTATCTCTAGCACTTCAGTTCATATTGCATATAGCTATTAGCTTCTGTCATTATCTCTAGCACTTCAGTTCATATTGCATATAGCCATTAGCTTCTGTCATTATCTCTAGCACTTCAGTTCATATTGCATATAGCCATTAGCTTCTGTCATTATCTCTAGCACTTCATATTGCATATAGCTATTAGCTTATGTCATTATCTCTAGCACTTCTGTTCATATTGCATATAGCCATTAGCTTCTGTCATTGTCTCTAGCACGTCCGTTCATATTGCATATAGCCATTAGCTTCTGTCATTATCTCTAGCACTTCAGTTCATATTGCATATAGCAATTTGCTTCCATCATTATCCCTTGCACTTCATATTGTATATAGTTATTAGCTTCTGTCATTATCTCTAGCACTTCAGTTCATATTGCATATAGCCATTAGCTTCTGTCATTATCTCTAGCACTTCATATTGCATATAGCTATTAGCTTATGTCATTATCTCTAGCACTTCTGTTCATATTGCATATTGCCATTAGCTTCTGTCATTATCTCTAGCACGTCCGTTCATATTGCATATAGCCATTAGCTTCTGTCATTATCTCTAGCACTTCAGTTCATATTGCATATAGCAATTTGCTTCCATCATTATCCCTTGCACTTCATATTGTATATAGTTATTAGCTTCTGTCATTATCTCTAGCATTTCATATTGCATATAGCCATTAGCTTCTGTCATTATCTCTAGAACTTCATTTCATATTGCATATAGCCATTAGCTTCTGTCATTATCTCTAGCACTTCATATTGCATATAGCCATTAGCTTCTGTCATTATCTCTAGCACTTCAGTTCATATTGCATATAGCCATTAGCTTCTGTCATTATCTCTAGCACTTCATATTGCATATAGCTATTAGCTTCTGTCACTATCTCTAGCACTTCTGTTCATATTGCATATAGCTATTAGCTTCTGTCATTATCTCTAACACTTCATATTGCATATAGCTATTAGCTTCTGTCATTATCTCTAGCACTTCAATTCATATTGCATATAGCCATTAGCTTCTGTCATTATCTCTAGCACTTCTGTTCATATTGCATATAGCTATTAGCTTCTGTCATTATCTCTAGCACTTCATATTGCATATAGCCATTAGCTTCCGTCATTATCTCTTGCACTTCATATTGAATATAGCCATTAGATTCTGTCGTTATCTCTAGCACTTCTGTTCGTATTGCATATAGCCATTAGCTTCTGTCATTATCTCTAGCACTTCTGTTCATATTGCATGTAACTATTAGCTTCTGTCACTATCTCTAGCACTTCAGTTCATATTGCATATAGCTATTAGCTTCTGTCATTATCTCTAGCACTTCATATTGCATATAGCTATTAGCTTCTGTCATTATCTCTAGCACTTCATATTACATATAGCTATTAGCTTCTGTCATTATCTCTAGCACTTCATATTGCATATAACTATTAGCTTCTGTCATTATCTCTAGCACTTCATATTGCATATAGCTATTAGCTTCTGTCATTATCTCTAGCTCTTCATATTGCATATAGCTATTAGCTTCTGTGATTATCTCTAGCAGTTCATATTGCATATAGCTTTTAGCTTCTGTCATTATCTCTAGCACTTCATATTGCATATAGCTATTAGCTTCTGTCATTATCTCTAGCAGTTCATATTGCATATAGCTATTAGCTTCTGTCATTATCTCTAGCACTTCAGTTCATATTGCATATAGCTATTAGCTTCTGTCATTGTCTCTAGCACTTCGTATTGCATATAGCTATTAGCTTCTGTCATTATCTCTAGCCATTTAATTTCATATTGCATAAAGCCATTAGCTTCTGTCATTATCTCTAGCACTTCATATTGCATATAGCCATTAGCTTCTGTCATTATCTCTAGCACTTCATATTGCATATAGCTATTAGCTTCTGTCATTATCTCTAGCACTTCATATTGCATATAGCCATTAGCTTCTGTCATTATCTCTAGCACTTCATATTGCATATAGTTATTAGCTTCTGTCATTATCTCTAGCACTTCATATTGGATATAGCTCTTAGCTTCTGTCATTATCTCTAGCATTTCATATTGCATATAGTATTAGCTTCTGTCATTATCTCTTGTATTTAATATTGCATATAGCTCTTAGCTTCTGTGATTATCTCTAGCATTTCATATTGCATATAGCCATTAGCTTCTGTCATTATCTCTAGCATTTCATATTACATATAGCAATTAGCTTCTGTCATTATCTCTTGTATTTCATATTGCATATAGCTATTAGCTTCTGTCATTATCTCTAACATTTCATATTGCATATAGCTATTAGCTTCTGTCATTATCTCTTGTATTTCATATTGCATATAGCTATTAGCTTCTGTCATTATCTCTTGTATTTCATATTGCATATAGCTATTAGCTTCTGTCATTATCTCTTGTATTTCATATTGCATATAGCAATTAGCTTCTGTCATTATCTCTTGCATTTCATATTGCATATAGCTATTAGCTTCTGTCATTATCTCTTGTATTTCATTTTGCATATAGGTATTAGCTTCTGTCATTATCTCTTGTATTTCATATTACATATAGGTATTAGCTTCTGTCATTATCTCTAACATTTCATATTGCATATAGGTATTAGCTTCTGTCATTATCTCTTGTATTTCATATAGCATATAGCAATTAGCTTCTGTCATTATCTCTTGTATTTCATATTGCATATAGCCATTAGCTTCTGTCATTATCTCTTGTATTTCATATTGCATATAGCCATTAGCTTCTGTCATTATCTCTAGCACTTCTGTTCATATTGCATATAGCTATTAGCTTCTGTCATTATCTCTTGTATTTCATATTGCATATAGCTATTAGCTTCTGTCATTATCTCTTTATTTCATATTGCATATAGCCATTAGCTTCTGTCATTATCTCTTGTATTTCATATTGCATATAGCCATTAGCTTCTGTCATTATCTCTTGTATTTCATATTGCATATAGCCATTAGCTTCTGTCATTATCTCTAGCACTTCTGTTCATATTGCATATAGCCATTAGCTTCTGTCATTATCTCTTGTATTCCATATTGGATATAGCCATTAGCTTCTGTCATTATCTCTTGCATTCCATATTGGATATAGCCATTAGCTTCTGTCATTATCTCTTGTATTTCATATTGCATATAGCCATTAGCTTCTGTCATTATCTCTTGCATTTCATATTGCATATAGCCATTAGCTTCTGTCATTATCTCTTGCATTTCATATTGCATATAGCCATTAGCTTCTGTCATTATCTCTAGCATTCCATATTGCATATAGCTATTAGCTTCCGTCATTATCCTTTGCATTTCTGTTCATATTGCATATAGACTTTAGCTTCCGTTTAACGACATTAACGACACTAAAGCATATATAAAACGGTCTTATATTACCTAAAACTGCTTCCGCATATCTCATTTCCCTAGAGCCAAAAAAGGACTTAATACTTGTACCCAATTATCAATCCTAAGAGAAAGTACGTAAGGCTTTATCGTACACATACAGAATAATGGACCAGCAAGGCAGAAAATAATAGGAAGAAATGACAGAAAACAAAGATATAAGGCAGAAACAAAGAGAGTGACAGAAAAGAGGAAATTTCCAGCACAGAATTTCCAGAAGATGGGGATACTATTTATAGTGAAAGAGTCCCCGGCATACCCACGGGCGGGGGGGGGGGGGGGGCTTTCTCTAGTGAGCTGATAGATAGTACAAGTGTTAGATAACGTGTCAGAGTGAAAGGGTTAACTTTTTACAGTTAGTCGATTGGGTGAAGGAATAAAAGGGTTAATTTTTTTCTGGCTGTGCACATGTTGAAGGAGTGAAAAGGTTAACATTTTTGTAGTTGGTAAATAAGGAGAAGGAGAAAAGAATTTGTTTTTATAGCTGTGCACAGGTCTAAGGTGCCAAAAACCTTTTGCAGTTTTTTGCTGCTGATAGACAGGACGAGAGAGTGAACATGTTATGTTTTTGTTGCTGTTATATATTGTGAAGAAATTAAATGGTCAAGTTTATGTAATTGTACATAAGTTAAAGCATTGAAAGGGGTTAAGTTTTTGTAGCTGTGTACAGGGTAAAAGAGTAAAATGGTTGTTTTTGTAGCCGTGTATAGGTAAGGAGTAAAAAGGTTAAGTCTTTGTAGCCGTGTATAGGTAAGGAGTAAAAAGGTTAAGTCTTTGTAGCTGTGTATAGGTAAGGAGTAAAAAGGTTAAGTCTTTGTAGCCGTGTATAGGTAAGGAGTAAAAAGGTTAAGTCTTTGTAGCTGTGTATAGGTAAGGAGTAAAAAGGTTAAGTTTTTGTAGCTGTGTATAGGTTGTAAGAATGAAAAGGGTTAAGTTTTTGTTGCTGTGTATAGGGTAAAGGACTGAAAAGGGTTAAGTTCTTGCTGCTATGTATAGGTTGTAGGAGTGAAAATGTTAACTTTTTGTAGCTGTGTATAGGTTAGGAGAGAAAAGGTTAAGTTTTTGTTGTTGTATACAGGGTAATAGACTGAAAAGATTAAGTAAGGTCTGTAGCTGTGTAAAGAAGTGAAAATGTTTTTGTTTTTTTGTAGCTGTGTAAAGGTTAAAGCATTGAAAAAGTAAATTTTCTGTAGATGTGTATAGGGTATAGGAGTTAAAAGGTTAATTTTCTGTAGCTGTGTACAGGGTGGAGGAGTGAAAAGGTTACGTTTTGTAGCTGATGTACAGGATAACGGAATAAAAAAGAGATTACTGGATATGCTGGTTGACTTACCTGTGAAAGATTCCTGTACCTCCGCCGCCACAGCGATGTCAATAGCTGTAACAGAAAATGCCATAGACAATTAGCTTAACGTAGAAATTGTACTCTCTCTCTCTCTGTCTCTCTCTGTCTCTGTCTCTGTCTCACTCTCTTTCTTTCTTTCTTTCTTTCTCTCTCTCTCTCTGTCTATTTGCCCGTCTCTCTGTTTCGCTCTGTCTCTCTCTTTCTCTGTCTCTCTCTCTCTGTCTCTCTCTGTCTCTTTCTCTCTGTCTGTCTGTCTGTCTCTTTCTCTCTGGCTCACTCTCTCTCTCTCTCTCTGGCTCTCTCTGTCTATCTGTCTGTCTCTCTCCGTATGTCTGTCTCTCCCTGTCTGTCTGTCTGTCTGTCTCTCTGTCTCTCTCTGTCTCTGGCTGGCTGTTTATTTGTCTGTCTAGCTTTCTTTATGTCTTTCTTCCTTTCTCTCTCTATCTCTCTCTATCCCTGTCTCTGTCTCTCTCTTTCTCTCTCTGTCTGTCTGTCTGTCTCTGTATCTCTCTGTCATTCTGTCTCTGTCTGTATGTCTCTCTGTCTGTTTCTCTCCCTCTCTGTCGGTCTCTCTGTCTCTCTGTCTGTTTCTCTCCCTCTCTGTCGGTCTCTCTGTCTCTGCCTCTGTCTTTGTCTCTATATCTCTGTCTCTCTCTGTCTCTCTGTCTCTGTCTCTCTCTATCTTTCAATCTGTCTGTCTGTTTGTCTCTTTTTCTCTGTCAGTCTCTGTCTCTCTCCCTCTCTGTCTGTCTGCCTGTCTGTCTGTCTGTCTTTTCTCTCATTTTATGTGTGTGTGTGTGTGTGTGTGTGTGTGTGTGTCTGTATGTGTGACCCATATTGTACTCCCATACTGTTTCAATGCATTATCTAAGAAAGATTATGTGATGCATTTTTTATTTTTTGTTTCCATAATGTTCATGGAGTGTTTACATTCTGCAAATAGAGCTTTGACATTTTTGATAGGCAGACAGACAGGCAGATAGATAGATAGATGCATAGACAGACAGACAGACAAATAGTTAAATAGATAGATAGGCAGACAGACAGACAGATAGCTAGCTAGACAGATCGCTAGACAGATAGAGAGATAGATAGACAGACAGAAGAGAGACAGATAGAAACAACAAATACAGATAAGATACCTGACATACATACATACATACATACATACATACATACATACATACAACATACATATACATACATACATACATGCATACATATCATACATACATACATACTAAACTAGCATACATATCATAATCATCATCTACATCATACTGCATACATACATACACTCATACATACATACATACTACCTATATGCATAACATATATTATCATACTATTTATACTGTCTTATATTATCATATATACATACTATATACATACATACATTAATATAATATATATATATACATGTAATATTACACAGACGAAATACATACATGACATAATAGAGATAATAAGAAGCTGGATATAGCATAATATGTTGATATAAAATATAAATATAGTTCTCGTCTCAATAAGTAATGAAAGTATAAGTAATAAAAAATATATATATAATATAAATATAGTATATAAATGTAATATACACAGAGAGAGAAGAGAAATAGAGAGAGAAGAGAGAGAGAAGAGAGAGAAAGGAAAGAGAGAGAGATAGAGAGAGAAAAGAGAGAGAAAGAGAGAGAGAGAGAAAGAGAGAGAAAGAGAGAGAAAGAAGAAGAGGAGAGAAAGAGAGAGAAGAGAAATAGAGAGAGAAAGAGAGAGAGAGAAAGAGAGAGAGAGAGAAAGAGGGAGATAAAGAAAGAGAGAGAGAGAGAAAGAGAGAGAGAGAGAGAGAGAGAGAGAGAGAGAGAGAGAGAGAGAAATATATATATAAAGATATAGATGTAGGTATAGATATATACTTCTGCAAAATGCTTTACTCTAACATCACCTAAAACACGAGACGTGCTTATTTGATGGAAACGCTAACACTATTAATAACTGATAACTTTCCTGTATAATTATTCGAAGAATTATTTTATTTTTGTTCTTCACCGTAAAAATAATTATTTCTTCATATTTATCATTTGTCTATAGGAATAGGACTAAAGCCAGAACTGTGTAAGTCTTAGAGTGTTTGTGCTTCATATTGATATGGGTATTGATACTCATATTCATATTTATATCTTTTGCCATAGTGGGGTTTACCATGTGACACTCAGGCTGCTCTCCCTTTTGACAGGGCGTCGCCGCAGCACAGCGCCACCCAATTTTTTTAACCCAGATTTCAGAAAGGCAAGAAGGCTAATTAATAATAATAATAATGTTTATTTGTATAGCGCACATTCCATATAAAAACATGCTCACCAGCGCTTTACATTTCGCAAGAAAGGCAAAAGGTGATAAAAAATGTTCACAATTACATCCACAATAAGATAACAACAAACATTAATTTAAAGCTATACAAGTAAGGAGACACATAAGAAACCACAGAATATTAAAAATTTAAACACTGACTTATGTAATGAAGAAAGATTAACAGATTTTTCATATGAATAAAGAGGCATACTGTGTTTATATATTGCTGCGTGTGCGTGCTTGCGTACGTGTGTGTGTGTGTGTGTGTGTGTGTGTGTGTGTGTGTGTGTGTACGTGTGTGTGTGCGTGCGTGTGCGTTGCTGTGCGCGTGTGTGTATATAAGAATGTGTGGTGTGTGTGTGTGTGTGTGTGTGTGTGTGTGTGTGTGTGTGTGTGTGTGTGTGTGTGTGTGTGTGTGTGTGTGAGTGTGTGTGCGTGTGCTATGTTTGCATGCGTTTGACCTTCAAAGGTAGGGACCTGGGAAATCAACCTATCTCTCCAATGTTTTATACCAAGACAGCCGGGCAATGCCCTGATCTTTACGATTTTTTAGCGTGCACAGGCCAAATGCACACGGGTCCGACTCGTTTTTCGTTCCCTTCCAAAGGACTAGACATTCAGTTCGATTTTCCGGTCATCATCATCATCATCAAGTGCCTTGCCGCATGGCGTTGGCGATCATGGACTTCCATCTGTCTCTATCTCTCGTTGCCCCTAGCATCTCCCCTACCCTCCTCGTCCCCAGCCACTCTGCAAGTCCGTCCAGCATTTTCTCCCTGGGTCTACCTGGTGCTCTCTTTCCCTCCAACTTTCCCGTTGTGACCAGGTGCTCCAAATCCCCCTTCCTCATAAAATGGCCTATAAATGTTGCCTGTCTTTTCCTAATCTTCGAGTGATCTACTTGTGTCTGCCTCCATCAAGACTGTCTCGTTTGTTTTCTTTGCTGTCCATTGAACTCTCAACATTCTTCTTAGAAACCACATCTCGGCTGCCTCAATCTTGCTCTGGCTTTGCTTGTTGACTGTCCACGCCTCGCATCCGTACAACAGTATTGGTTCTATATAACATTCAAGAACTCTCTTTCCGGTCAAACTGAGGAGAAAAGTCGAGGCCTCTACGTGGAGCGAACCCTGGAACCTCGAGTTTAGTTATTGGCAGGCGAACGTCTGAACCATTCTGCCACTCTTCTTCTGTCTGACTCTTTTCATTAACTTTTTATATTCTGTCTCTGTTTTGTTTTTCTATCTCTTTGGCTGTTGCATGTTTGTCAAGGGGCAATAACTTGTTTCACACTGAATGGTCAACACGACATCACACAGGATGACATCAAGTGATGACTTTTTGATTGAGTTGTCTTCGTTCATGTTGTTTTTAGATGGATGTTTCGTCTCCTTCTTCTCTCTCTGTGTCTCTCTCTGTCTCTGTCTCTCTCTCTTTCTCTCTCCTACCTGACCCACTCCTCTCTCTCTCTCTGTCTCTCTCTCTCTATCTGTGTCTCTCTGTCTCTCTCTCTCTCTCACTCTCTGTTTGTCTGTCTGTTTGTCTGGATGTCTGTCTCTGAATGTCTGTTTCTATGTCTGTTTCTCTCTCTCTCTCTTTCTTTCTCTCTCTTTCTTTCTTTCCTTCTTTCTCTCTCTCTCTCTCTCTTTCTTTCTCTTTCTTTCTTTCTCTCTCTCTCTTTCTTTCTCTCTCTTTCTTTCTTTCTCTCTCTTCTTTCTTTCTCTCTCTCTCTTTTCTTTCTCTCTCTTTCTTTCTCTCTCTCTCTTTCTTTCTCTCTCTCTCTTTCTTTCTCTCTCTTTCTTTCTTTCTTTCCTTCTTTCTCTCTCTCTCTCTCTCTCTCTTTCTTTCTCTCTCTTTCTTTCTTTCTTTCCTTCTTTCTCTCTTTCTCTCTCTGTCTCTGTCTCTGACTCTCTCTCTCTCTCTCAATCTCTATCTGTCTCTCTCCATCTCTGTCTCTCTCTCTGTCTCTCTGTCTCTGTCTGTCTGTCTCTCTCTGTCAGTCTGTCTGTCTCTCTCTCTGTCAGTCTGTCTGTCTCTCTTTGTCTCTCAATCTCTCTCTCTTTTTCTCTCTATCTGTGTCTGTCTGTCTCTGTCTGTCTCTCACTCTTCGTCTGTCTGTCTCTCTCTATGTGTCTCTCTTTCTCTGTCTGATTTTCATTCTCTCTCTGTGTCTCTGTCTCTCTCTCTCATCCCTCCTCTTCTCCCTCTTCTGTCTCTCTCTTCCTCCACCTCTCACCCTTTTCCCCCTCTCTCCCTTCTCTCTCTCTGTTCCCCTCTCTCTTCTGTCTCTTTCTCTCTGTCTCCCTTCCCCCTCCCTCTTTTCTATGTCTCCCCTCTCTCCTCCTCCTCCTCTCTCTCTCTCTCTCTCTCTCTGTATGTCTCCCCTCACACACCCAATCAGACGTGCATAGGTATGCATACTTACAC
>JAPXFY010000034.1:57500-60000 GCA_030674185.1 Monoplex corrugatus
TGAGTATTTGTGTGTGCCCCCCCTCTCTCTCTTGTACCTTCATTATGCTCTATTTGTTGCTGTAAACAAATGTCATGTGTATAGATTAGCAAGAGCAAGTTTGAAAATTGGCTTCTAGTCAATAACTTCTACCATTGTAAAAAATAAAGCATCATTGTCATTGTCTTGTCATTCTCTCTCTCTCTTTCTCTCTATCTTCTCTATCTCTCTCTTTCTCTCTATCTTCTCTATATCTCTCTCTCTCTCTATATATATATATATATCTAAGTGCTGACTGTGTACATTTCTTGATTTCATTGCAATGTTGTCTTAATTTTAGTATTCAGCATGTATCTTCCTTGAGCTGTACTTGTTACTGTAAACAAATGCCATGCGTATAGAATAGCAACGGCAAGTTTGAAAAATGGCTTCTAGCCAATAACTTTTACCGTTGGAAAATAAAGCATCATTGTCAAAATAAAGCATCATTGTCATTGTCATTGTTATTGTCTCTCTTTTCTCAAAATATAGAGAAACGTCCTTATTTCAATTCCCTTTATTCATGTCATCAACTGCCAATAAATGTGTCCAAAATTCAGCCCAATTTTTCCCCAAAAAATTTTCTACACAAAATTTTTCAATTCACAGAGACAGCAATTTCTCGAGTCTGTTTTATAATTAATTCTTCCCAGGGGACCCATGGCTTGAATACGAATAGAATGTCTGTATTTTATGTTCTTTCCACTTTATATGTTATGCACTTGTACAAAAAAAATATAAAATTAGAAATCGTGTTATTCCGTAGTTAATGTTTATACGATATTGACAATGCAGAGTTATGTGCATCCGCCTTCTCAGGGGCTGTGGCCTATAGGAGTAAATGAATAAACCACCTGAACTCTGAAGTCTGAAGTCTGAAGTCTGAAGTCTCTCTCTGTCTCTCTGTGTGTCTCTCTCTCTCTCTGAATTGTGTGTGTGTTTGAGGCGGGGAGAATAAAGAGGAGAGAAAGATTGAGAGAGAGGGGGGGGGAGACAGACAGACAGACAGAGGCAGACAGACAGAGGCAGACAGACATACAGACAGACAGAGTCAGACAGGCAGACAGACAGAGAGAGATAGAGAGAGATAGAGAGGAGAGATAGAGAGAGAGAAAGAGAAAGAGAGAGACAGAGAGACAGAGAAAAAAAGAAGACAGACAGACAGAGACAGAGAGACAGACAGAGAGACAGAGACAGAGAGACAGAGACAGAGAGATAGAGAAAGAGAGAGAGAAAGAGACTGACAGAAATAGAAAAAGAGAGAAAGGGAGAGACAGACATACAGACAGAGAAAGAGAGTAAGGGGAGACAGATAGAGATAGACAGAGAAAGACAAAGAGAAAGAGAGAGAGACATACAGACAGACAGAGAGACGGACAGACAGACAGACAGAGACACATATACACATACAAACACATACATACAGAGAGAGAAAGAGCGGGGGGGGGGGGGGGGTAGATGAGAAAGAGAGAGACTTCCACTTTTCTGCAGAGTAACAAACAGGAAAGAACACACAGGAAAGAACAAACAGGAAAGAACACACAGGAAAGAACACACAGGAAAGTACACACAGGAAAGAGACAAATGGACACAGACAACCTGAGGCAGAAAAGATATATAAAAAAAAGGATTTGCAATTTGAGAGGAGCTATCAAAATGCCTGTCTTTCCGTATTCATTTCATCATAAGCCACAATCATTCTTTTCTGACAACCAGCGAGGAATTGAAGCAGAGTTTCAGAAAATACAAGTTCAGGGTTTTTTTTTTCTTCATACCATGGACTTTTAGAGCACAGACAGAAATCATGGTTCAAGTCCTTTGATGTACCCCATGGTTATACACACTCTGCACAGTATACACCTGACTGACTGTTTCAGAAGCCCATCTCGATTTATTCCTGTTATCTGTCAGTCTGTCTGTCTGTCTGTCTGTCTATCAATATGTAATCTATCTGTGTGCCTGTCTGTCTGTTTGTCTGTCTCTCTCTCTCTCTGTCTTTCTCTGTGACAGTCTCTCTCTGCCTCCCTCCCCTCACCCCCTCTCTTGTTACAGTTGATTCTCCTGTGTCTCTATGTTATCTGTCTGTCTGTCTGTTTGTCTCTGTCTGTGTGTCTGTTTGTCTCTGTGTGTCTGTTTGTCTCTCTCTATATATTTCTCTCTCTCTCTCTCCCTCTCTCTCTCTCTCACACACACACACACACACACACACACATACACACACATGCATACAATTTCACACACACACACACACACCACTCACACACATATACACACACATAGGTACATACATACACACACATACACACACACATGCACACACGCATACACACACACAGAGAAATATACATACATACATACGCACATATATACACATACGCGCACACGCGCACACACACACACACACACACACACACACACACACACACATACATACACACATACACACACACACACATAGACACACACACACACACACATATAG
>JAPXFY010000034.1:75000-83104 GCA_030674185.1 Monoplex corrugatus
TTGGGAGAAAAAAATCATTGAAGTCAAAAATTTTTTTTTTCTTTTTTTTTTCTCTTTTTTTCTTCTACTTCTCTTCTCTTTTCCCTCTCTCTCTCTTCTTTCTCCTTCTTTCTTCTCTTCTTTCTTCTCTTTTTCTCTCCTTTTTTTTTTTTTTTTTTTTTTTTTTTTTTTTTTCTCTTTTTTTTCATTTTTCCTTTCCTTTCCTCTTTTTTCTCTTCCTTTTCCTCTCTTTTCCCCCCTTTTCTCTTTCCCTTTTCTCTTTTTTTTTTTTTTCCTCTCTTTCTCTCTTTTCTTCTCTCTCTTTCCTTTTCTTTTTCTCTCCTCTTTCCCCCCCTTTTTTTCCTTTCTTTCTCTTCTTTTTTCTCTTCTTTCTTTTTCCCCCGCTTTTCCTTCTTTTTTTTTTCCTTTCCTTTTCTCTTTTTCTTTTTTTTCTTCCTCTTTCTCTCTCCCCCTTCTTTCTCCTCTTTCCCTTTACTCTTCTTTTCTTCTTTTCCCCCTTTTTTCTTTTTTTTCTCTCTCTCTTTCTTTTTTTCTTTTTCCTTTTTTTTTTTTTTTTTTCCTTTTCTTTTCTTTTTTTTTTTTTTTTTTTTCCTTTTTTCCTTTTTTTTTTTTTTTTTTCTTTTTTTTTTTCTTTTCTCTTTCCTCTTCTCTCTTTCTTCTTTCTCTTTCTTTCTTTTTTTCCTCCTCCTTTCCCTTTCCTTTTTTCCTTTCCTCTTTCTTTTTTCCCCCCTTTTTTCTTTTCTCTCCCCTTCTTTTTCCCCCCCTCCTTTTCCTTTCCCTTTTTCCATTTTTCTTTCTTTCTCCTTTTCCCTCTTTTTCTCTCTCCTTTTTTTTTTCTCTCCTTTTTCCTCTTTTCTCCCTCCTTTTTTCCCTCTTTCTTTTTCTCTCTCTTTTTCTCTCTTTTCTCTCCCCTCTTTCTCTCTTTTTCTCTCTCTCTCTTTTCTCTTTCTTTCTTTTCTCCCTTTTTCTCCCCTTCTTTCCCCTCTTTTCCCTCTCCTTTCCTTTTCTCTTTTTCCTCCTTTCCCTTTTTTTCCTTCTTTTCCCTTTTTCCCTCTTCCTCTTTTCTCTCTCCCCCCTTTCCTCTCTCTTTTTCCTTTTCTTCTCTTTTTCTCCCTCTTTTCTTTTCTTTCCTCCTCCCCCTCTTTCCTCTTCCTCTTTTTCCCTCCTTCTTTCTCTCTTTTTCTTTTCTTTCTTTTTTTTCTCTTTTCTCTCTTTTTCTTTTCTTTCTTTCCTCTCTCTCCTTTTTTTTTCTTTTTTCTCTCTCCTTTTTCCCCTCTTTCTTCTTTCCTCCCTCTTCTCTCTCTCTCTCTTTCCCCCCCTCTTTTTTCCTTTTCTCTCTTTCTCCTCTCTTTCCCCTTTTCTTCTCTCTCTCTTTTTTTTTTTCTTTCTTTCTCTCTCTCTTTCTCTGTCTGTCTCTGCTCTTTTCCTCTACTCTCTCTTTTTTCTGTCTTCTTTTTTCCTTCTTTCTTTCTTTGTTTCTGTCTCCTCTTTTCTTTGTTGTTTGCTGTCTGTCTGTCTGTCTCTCTCTCTTCTTTCTTTCTCTCTTTTTTTCTCTCTGTTGTTGTGTCTGTCTTTATTTATTTCGCTCCTTTCCTATCTTTCCATTTTGCGCTGATTCAGCTTTGTCTACTTTCCTCATCTTTTCATTTTACGCCATTTTGAAAAGAGAGGGAGAGAGAGAGGAGAGAGAGAGAGAGAGAGAGAGAGAGAAGAGAGAGGGAGAGAAAAACAAGTTTCCTCTTACCATCCTTTCACCCTGAACCACCTTGGACCCATTCCTGTCACACCCCAAGCGAACGTTCCCGCGATTAGTTTGCCTCCCTTTACCCTCGAACGATTCAGCTTCTTTGCGGGGGGAAAAGGGTTTCGGAGACTAAAAAAGATGAGGTCAAATGACGAAGTTAAAAAATGCCAACATTGGGGAAAAAATGCAATTTTAGTTTCAGTTTTAGTTTCTCAAGATGATTCGCCACGCTCGGAAAAAGAATTATATGCAAAATAAAATCACAGGGCCATGGTATGGTGCGTGGGAATGCCTTAAGCCCGACTAACCCGAGTGGGCCCTGTGTATGGTGACATGGACAAGCCTTAAGCCCGCACAAAACCCGGCTGGCCATGGTTTGGGGATCATGGCACAAGCCTTAAACCCCACAAAACCCCCGAGCTGCCATGTGTATGGGACATGACACAACCCTTTAAACCCGCACATAAACCCCCGAGCTGGCCATGTGTATGGTGATCAGGCACATCTTAAGCCTGCACAAAACCCATAGCTGGCTGTGTATGGGGGAACAGGCACATGCCTAACCTGACATAAACCCATGACGGCCATGGTATGGTGATCAGGGACTGCCTTTAAATGCCCTAAACCCATGAGCTGGCCATGTGTAGGGGAATGGCACAAGCCTTAACCCGCACATAAACCCCGACTGGCCATGTGTATGGTGATATGGGACAAGCCTTAAGCCTACACAAAAACCCCTGAACTGGAGGGCTTGAGGCCCCCACCTAGACTATGTTTTTCCTGTCTAAAGTTTACACTGGTTTTTACGGCCGCAACTGGGAATAATTTAGTTACATGTTTTTGACATTGTATTGTGTATCTTACCTTCACAAGCATATATAATAAGTAAATAAATAAACATTAAAAGGGTGAAAAAACAACAAACTAGCTTTTCTGTATTTAAAATGTTTACACACAACCCCCCCCCCCCCCCCCCCCCCCCCCCCCCCCCCGTAGTCAATGCCCAAATGCTTAAAGAGTGGGAAAGAGTGGCCTGGTGGGGTTTCAGCAACTATTAGGATGGGGAAAAAACCTAGGTTCAAATCCCCAAAAAATTTGACAGAAAATTTCTCCACAGCCTATTACAGTCAAATGGGGTGTAGGGGATAATATGGGTTTGGATGAAATGTAAACACAAGTTCAATGGAAGAACTAATTCGTTAAAATCTCACAGCAAAAAAAGAGTCATCCACAAAATTCGAAAAAAAACAACCTTTTTCAGGAACCAAAAAAAAACAAAAATAAACTAAAGGCGATTTAATACAACAAACAAGACAGGTGCAAATTTTCGGCCAAGTGGTTTGTGTAAGTATAATGAAAGATCACAAACAAAAAACCAAAAAAAAAATTGGTAAAAAGATAGAAATTCCCCCAACGTTATCTCTCTCCTGCCTTCTCTGTCTCTCTCCCCTGTCCCCTGTCTCTCTTTTTTTTCCCTCTCTCTCTCTCTTTCCTCCTCCTCGTCTTTCTCTCCGTCTGTCCTCTTTCTGTTTTTTTCTGTTGTTTCTTTCTCTCTCTTTCTCTCTTTCCTTTCTTCTCCTCCCTTTTCCCTTTTCCTTTTTTTTCTCTCTCCTTTTCCTCTCTTCTTTTCCTCTCTCTCTTTCTCCTCTCTCTCTCTCTTTCTCTCTCTCTCCCCTTCCCTCTCTCTCTCTCCCCCTCTTTCTCTCTCTTTCCCCCTCTCTCTCTCTCCCCTCTCTCTCTCTTTTTTTTTCCCTTAATTGAGTTTGTTTGTGATTACATTCTTGCTTGAAAAAGGCCAGTTTCCGACAATTTGCCCCGTCTTGTCTTTTTGTTTTAAATGGCGCGATTCTATTTTCGTGTTGTTTGGTTCCTGTTTCTTGACGGCGGCGTCACAATTTTAAAGAAAACTCGGTAGCGCTGAACAACAAAATGCCTCCCCCGAGAGAGACCTGAATTTTATAGGTAAACGACTGTGACAAAAAAAAAAAAGAAAAAAAAAAAACAATACAAAAAATTCTACACAGTTTGCAGCACGACTTTAACACAGTTTTAACCCCTTTTATTTCTCACCCCATGCACCCGCTGCAAAAAATTAAAAACCTTTTCTTCCTCACCCTATGCACCCGCTTTCCCTTTATTCACAGAACACAACTTCACACACCCTACATCACAAACATAGAGAGGTTTGGGAGACAGAGAAGAAGGCAGACAAGAGTGAAACAGAAAAAGACAAGAAAAGACACAAGAGAGAGAACGAAGAAGAGCAGTAGAGAGAGAAGACAGAGGAGAGAGAGAGACAGACACACAGAGAGACAAACAAACAGACAACGACAAATACAGAAAAAAATACGACAGACAGCAAAAAAGAGAGAGAAGAAACAAAAAGACAGAGAAAGAGAACACAGAGAGCAGAAGAAGAGACAGATGGGAGAACGACAGACGCAGATGACGACAGACAACTGAAAAAAGACAGACGAAATACGACAGACAGAGGCAGATAAACAACAGACAAACAAGACAGAGAGGACTGAACATAAAGAAAATAAAATGACACATCCCTTTGAGCGAAATTTGATGAAAACAGAAACGGAATCTCCCCTTTATTTGGGTTGTCAAGACAACAGACTGTGGCCATTAAAAAAGGGGGAGGTATTTTGGACAGCCTTCTCAAATGGCTGTTCCATTTCCCCCCGCCAAAGCTTTTTCACCATTCCTTTTCCCTTGTTGTTGCCATCAGCTTTGTTGGGGTGGTACTGCAGTCTGTGGTGTGTGGTGTGTGTGTGTGTGGGTGTGTGTGGTTGTGGTGTTTGTGTGTGTAGTGTGTTTTGTGTTGTTTTGTTGTTGTGTGTGTGTGGTGTGTTTTTTTGTTTTTGTGTATGTGTGGTGGTATGTGTGTGTTATGTGTGTGTGTGTGTTTTGTTTTTTTGGTGTGTGTGTGTATGTTGTGTGTGTGTGTTTTGTTTGTTGTTGTGTGTGTGTGTGTGTGTGTGTATTTTGTGTGTGTGTTTTTGTGTGTGGTGTGGTGTTTGTTTGTTGGTGTGTTTTTGGGTGTGTGTGTTTGTTTGGTTGTGTGTGTGTGGTGTTGTGTGTGTTTGTGTGGTGTGTGTGTGTGTGGTGGATGTTGTGTGTTATGTGTGTGTGTGTGTTTTTTGTTGTGTGTGTATGTTTGTGGGGGTGTGTTTTTTTATTGTTGTTTTTGGGTGTGTGTGTGTGTGTTTGTTTGTGTGTGTGTGTTTTTTTGTTGTGTGTGGGTTGTGTGTTGTTTGGTGTGTGTGTGTGTGTATGTGTGTGTGTGTGTTTTTAAGTGTGTGGGGGGTGTGTGTGTGTGTTTGTGGGGTGTGTGGTGTGTGGGGTGTGTGTGTGTGGTGGTGTGTGATTTTTGGGGTGTTGGGGTGTGTGTGTTTTTGGTATGTGTTTTTGTGTTTTGTGTTTGTGTGGATGGGGGGTTGGTTTAAGGTTGGGGTTTTGGGTTGGGTTTGGGGGGGTGTTTGAAAAAGAAGAAAAAAAGAAAGAGGAAAAAAAGTAAAAAAAAAGCGGGGCAAAAAAAAAAAAAAGGGGCGGGCCCCCCCAAGCAAAACAAAACAAGAAGTAGACGAAACACAGACACAGACACAGACCAGACAACAGAACAGAAAAAGACAGAATTTTTGGTGATGGGATACATAAATGCAAGTAGACAACATGACGAACACAACCGATCAAGAAAAAACAATTCCACGGTGAGTCTTTGATAAAATGTTGGCTACCGAAAACTACGGGTTACTTTTCTTGGAGGGAACAGGGGGGAGAAAAGGGGGAAAAGGAAGACGGAGAGGGAGGGGGATAAAGAGAGAGAGAGGGGGGTAGGGTAAAGGGAAATGTAAGCCTTGACCCTGAAAAGACAATAAAATCCAAAGTCGTCTTTTTCTGGGGCCCCCTTTTTAAACGTGTATCATTGGTGAGGATGGGATTTCTGTTCCGGGCTGCCACCACAGCCCATCGTATGCCACAGTCATTTATGGGGGTTTTTTTGTGTTTTTTTGTGGGAAGGTTGTCTGTGTCGTCATTTGTAATTTTTTTTTGAAAAAAAAAGAAAAAAAAAAAAAAAAAGAAACATCACTACTTCTTTTCGGTTTAAATTACAGGGAAAGGGGGGAATGGGGGGGGGGGAAAAAGTGAAGTAAGGAAAAGAGGGGGAAAAAGAGAAAGGAAAAGAGGGGAGGTGAGAGAGGGAAAGAGAGAAAGGGAAGAAGGAAGAGAGAGAAAAGAAGAAAGAAAAAAAGAGAGAAAGAGAAGAAAAGAAGGAAAAGAGGGAGAAAGAAGGGAGATAGAAAAGGAGAAGAGAGAAGGAGGGGGAAAAAAGGAGGAGAAAAGGAGGAGAGGGAGAGAGAGAAAAGGGAAGAGAGGGGGAGAGAGAGGGAAAGAGAAATAAAGAGGAGGGGGAGAGAGGAAGAGAGAGGGGGAAAAAGAGGGGGGAAGAAAGGGGGAAGAGAGTGGGGAGAGAGAGGGAGAAGAGAAGAGAGAAGGGGGAGGGAAAAAGAGAGGAAGGGGGGAGAGAGGACAGGGAAAGCAGGGAAAACCGCCCGAAAAAGGCGCGAAGTCCCGAAAAAATACGGCGCGCGAAGGCGGCAAAAGGACAGACGCGCACGAGACGGGCGTCTTCTTTGAAATAATAACAACCTCATGCCTTGACGAAAATTTTATAAAACAAAAAGAACTCCCCATTTGTGGGTCAAGACAAAAACTGTGGCCATTATGAAAGGGGGAGGTATTTTTGGACTGCCCCTTTTTAAAGGCGTTCCTTATCCTCCCGCCCAAAAGCTATTTTACTTTTGTTATCAGCTACAAAGAAGGGGGCGCATCTGTGGTTTTGGTGGGGTGTGTGTGTGTTTTGTTGGGTGTTTGTTTGTGTGTGTGGGTGTGTGTAAGTGGTGTGTGTGTGCATGGTCCATGTTGGGGTGTGTGTGGCTTTTGTTTGTGTGTGGTGTTGTGTTTTGTTCCCGTGGTGGGGTTTTGTGTGTAAATGTTTGTGTTTGGTTCAGTTATTGATAGATATGTTTTTACATACATACAGGACATTTTCATGGGAAAGTGAAAAAAGGCACCGGCACAACAGGAGAGCTGGAGGAAAAAGAACACCAGGTAGATCCAGGGGGAAAGTTTTGGATGGACTTGCAGGGGCTGAGGGCGAGGGTGGGAATTTTACTTGAACGACAAGGGATAGATTCGTATGGAGGGCCAGAAGGCCAGGCAATATGATGAGAGGGGGATATAATATAATATATAAAATATTTATATAAATATATATATATATAATAATATAGAGAGAGAGAGGAGAGAGAGAATGTACATGTTTTATAAAAATGGTATATGTATATATTATATATATATATAAATATATAATATATGTATTATGTGTGTGTGTTTTTGTGTATGTGTGTGTGTGGGTGTGTGTGTTTTTGGTGTATGTGTTGTTGTACGTGCATATCAACATGAAAAATAGGTTTCTCTTCTTTGAGCCAACCTTAAAGGAAATAGGAACTTTTTTACTCCATCATATTTCTTTCTGGTGTCAAGGGAACACTCTAGAACCTTGTAAAAGGGGGGACGAAAAAGAGAATGTGGGGAGAGACAGACAAGGGGAAAAAACCTAGACAAGAAAAGATAGACAAAAACGAGAGAAAAGAACAAAGACAGAAGAGAAAGAGCAAGGGGGAGACCAGATAGGCATATTATATATATAAAAGTAATATAAATTTTTTTAGAGAGAGAGAGAGACGGGAAAACAGACAGACAAAACAATTAAAACAGACAAAAAAACGGCAGACAGACAGGGGGAACAACAGACTGGCAACAAACAGAACAGACAGATAAGCTGGTAGACAGACAGTTAAGCAGACAAAAAAGACAAAAAGGCAGATGAAAAGTAGAAAGGGAGGTTAGCGGCAGATAGATGGGCAACAGACAGACATTAAAAGAAAACAACAGACAGGTAGCAGCCCGAAGGGGAGGTAAAATTTAAAAAAGAAAAAAAACCAGAAGTCTAGGAAGAGTCTGGATTGTTTAAAAAAATTTACGCACTCGAAAAATTCCTACTCACTCAGTTACCCCAAAAATTTCCTCTACTTTCGGGCCCACCCCTTTGGGGCCCCGCAAGCGTTAGGGGGGGATGGGGGTGGGGGGGTGGGTAAATAAGGGAAAAAAGGGATTACAGAATGGTTGGAGCTTAAAGTTTGGCAACAAACAAGGGAACTTCTAATTGTGAGGGGTTGGAACTCGAAACATGAAATCTTGGGGCCATAGTTTTTGTCAAAAGGGGCATTAAACATTAAGAAAAACAACAATACAAAATCGTCTAATATCACTTAAAAAAAGGAAACG
>JAPXFY010000034.1:83204-93204 GCA_030674185.1 Monoplex corrugatus
TGTGTGTGTATGTGGGTGTGTGTGTGTGTAGGGTTAAGTGTGTGTGTGTGTGTGTGTGGGGTGTATGTGTGTGTGTATGTGTGTATGTGTGGTGTGTCTTGTGTGTGTATGTGTGTGTTATGTGTGTGTGTGTGTGGGGTGTGTGTGTGTGTGTGTGTGTTGTGTGTGTGTGGTGTATGTGTGTGTGTGATGTGTTGTGGTGGTGTGTATGGGGTGTGTGTGTATATGTGTGTGTGTGTATTTGTGTGTGTTTGTGGGGTGTGTGTGTTTGTGTGTGGGGGTGTGTTTTGTGTGTGTATGTGTGTGTGTGTGTGTGTTTTTGCGTGCGCGTTTGCGTGTTTGCATGGTTTTTGGGGTGTGTGTTTGTCCGGTGTGTGTGTGTTGTGTGTGTGTGTGTGTGTGTGTGTGTGGTGTGTGTGTGTGTGTGTGTGTGGTGTGTGTGTGTGGTGTGTGTGTTGCGTGCGCGTATGCGTGTTTGCATGCGTGTTTGTGTGTGTGTGTGTGTGTCTCAGTGTGTGTGTATGTGTCTCAGTTTTGTGTGTATGTTCGGGCATACGGATGCACGCGTGTAACAATGTGCAATCGCATGTGTGTGTGTGCTGGAGTGTGTGTGAGAGTGCGCTTACTATTTCCTAGTATCTGCCATTTTCTTTTGTTAGACACCACATCGGAGAAATTGTCTAAGGTTCTTTTTTTATGTCAAGCATTGTTCAGTTGGTCCTTGGTTTCCTATTATGTTGGCATACTACAAACAAACAAACAAACAAAAAAACAAAAACAAAAAAAAGGAAAAAAGAAAAGAAAAGAAAAAGAGAAAGAAAAAAAAAACAAAGTAAAATTCAGCATAGCCTGACCTTCTAGCCAATACAAATGTCACAGGTCATGTACATTCTGGCAAAACTTGATGGATATAATATTTCATTTTCTGAAAAAAAAAGCTTTTGAAAATAACAAAATATCAACCATCATTTTGATGGGGAAATATTGGTGAAGTATCAGATGGTGTACTAGAAGAACTTGCTGTGAATGTGGTTTCGAAGATTTGCTTTCTCTCTCTCCAAATTACAAGCCAAAAATTAAATCTTCCCTCAAGTTCATTGTGAACTTGGATGGAAGCATCTCTACTGATATTATTTTAATGATTTTCTGTCATCTACAATTGGAGCGATGGAGAGAGAGAGAGAGAGTGAGAGAGAGAGAGAGAGAGACAGACAGACAGACAGACAGACAGGCAGACATAGCCAGAACCAGAGACAAGAGAGAGAGAGACAGAGATTGAGACATAGAGAGAGACAGGCAGACAGGCAGACAGACATATAGACAGGTTGACAGACAGGCAGACAGATAGACAGACAGAGACGATACAGACAAAAAGAGACAAAGAGGGACAGAATAGAGAGACAGATAGAAAGAGAGACAGGCGGACAAACAATGAGAGAGAAACAGAGGGACAAAGAAAGAGAGAAAGAGAGAGAGAGAGACAGACAGACGGACAGACAGACAGACAGAGACAAATACAGACAAAGAGAAAATGAGAGGGACAGAGACAGAGAGACAGAGAGACAGACAGATATACAGACAGACATGCACACAGACAAAGAGAAAGAGAGAGAGATGGAGACAGGGAGAGATGTAGAGAGAGAAAGAGACAGACAGACAAAGAGAGAGAGAGTGGGAAACAAGCAAAGAGACAGACAGAGAGACAGAAAAACAGAAAGAGAGAGAGAGAGAGAGAGACAGAGAAAAAAAAAAAAAGAGAGAGAGAGAGAGAGAGAGAGAGAGAGAGAGAGAGAGAGGAGAGAGAAACAGAGAGGCGTAGAGGCAGTGAAAGAGAGAAAGAACTAGGAATTCAGAACTTGGAATTTCAGGACAAGGGAAAGAGGGAGGGAGGGGGGTGGGAGAGAATCAATACGCACGTACTTGTCATAAACACAATGGTAGACAATAAACTCCAACGCGGATGTCCTTAAATAAACACATAAACTTTGTCATGCAGTCGTTGTATATCAACTCTTGTAGCTCTCCAGGCACGTAACATATCATTACGTCTGCGATACTGTTTTCTTGCATTTTGAAGGCAGCAACGAGAAGTGTAGGTTTGTTAACTACATATATTCCCAGCGGAGAACCTGTGGTCAGTGTACCTATGAGCATTTCTTCTACATCATCATCTTCACGCGTAACAGGTACATGGGTTTGTATGATCTGATTGTTCATTTGGCACTTAAAAGAGAAAATGCGTTTAGAGAAAGAGAGACAGAGTGAAAGACAGGAAAGACACACAGAAGAAAAATAGAGACAAAGAGACACAGAAAGACAAGAGAGAGAGAGAGAGAGAGAGAGACAGACAGACAGACAGAGACAAAGACAGAGACAGAGACAGAGAAACAGAGACAAAGACAGAAAGACAGAAACAGAGACAGCCAGAGAGAGAGAGAGAGAGAGAGAGAGAGAGAGAGAGAGAGAGAGAGAGAGAGAGAGAGAGAGAGAGAGAGAGAGAGATGGAGGGAGAGAGACAGAGAGACAGACAGAGAGACAGAGAGAAAGATGGCTGTAGTTATACGAGCGTAGGAAGGCGGTGGCTTTTAAAGCTTTGACATATTATCGTCATGAGCACATTATGCATATTTTGTCGAAGTACTCTCTCTCTCTCTCTCTCTCTCTCTCTCTCTCTCTCTCTCTCTCTCCTCTCTCTCTCTTCTCTTTCTTTCTCTCTCTCTTTCTCTCTCTTTCTCTCTCCCTGTCTCTGTCTCTGTCTTTCTCTCTCTCTCTCTCTCTCTCTCTCTCTCTCTCTCTCTGGCTGTCTGTCTGTCTCTGTCTGTCTCTCTGCCTCTCAGTCTGTCTGTCTGGCTGTCTGTCTGTCTGTCTGTCTGTCTCTGTCTGTCTGTCTCTCTCTGTCTCTCTCTATCTCTCATTCCCTCTCTCTCGCTCTTTCCTCTTTATCTTTGTCTGTGTGTTTCTGTCTATGTCTCTCTCTCTCTGTCTGTATGTCTGTCTGTCTGTCTCTCTCTCGCTCTCTCTTTCTCTCCCCCTCTGTCTGTCTCTTTCTCTCTCTCTCTCTTTCTCTCTCTCTCTTTCTCTCTCTCTCTTTCTCTCTCTCTCTTTCTCTCTCTCTCTTTCTCTCTCTTTGTCTCTCTGTCTGTCTCTCTGTCTCTCTTTCTCTCTCTCTGTGTCCCTCTCTCTCTCCCCCTCTCTCTCTCCCTCTCTCTCTCTCTCTGTCTCTCTGCTTGTCTCTCTGTCTGTCTGTTTGCCTCTCTCTCTCTTTCTTTCTCTCCCCCTCTGTCTGTCTGTCTGTCTGTCTGTCTGTCTCTCTTTCTCTCTCTCTCTTTCTCTCTCTGTCTCTCTGTCTATCTGTCTCTTTCTCTCTCTGTCTGTCCCTTTCTGTCTCCCTCTCTCTGTGTCTATCTCTCGCCCTCTCTTTCTCTCTCTCTTTCTCTGCCTGTCTCTCTGTCTGTCTCTGTCTGTCTCTTTCTCTGTCTCTCTGTTTCTCTGTTTCTGTCTCTGTCTGTCTGTCTCTCTCTCTCTCTCTCTCTCTCTCTCTCTCTCTCTCTCTCTCACTCTCTCTCATTCTCTGTAATAGAAATACATTAAAAGTCAAAGAAGTGCGTCATTGTATGTACCAAAACGCAATTATTACGTGTTGCATACAATGACGCAGTTGTCTGAACATACATGAGAAAGTGATGAGTATGTGCTATGGTAACAAGGACATAGTTGGGTTTGCGTGTTGCATGCAAGGACACTGTTGTCTGGAAAACACTTGAGAAAATAATGATTATGTGTTTATGGCAACGAGAACATAATTTTGGGGAAGATAACGATATATTAGACGAAGATAACAAGCACGGGGGGAGGTGGTGGTTCTCTCTGGGAGAGGACTGAAGGGATGGTGCAACGGCACCAGAGGTTGCGTGGTGGTCCGGCAGACTTCACTAAGACTGGGAAGTTTGTGCGTCGGAGCCAGAAGTTGTGTGGTAATCCGGCAGACTTCTCTAAGACTGGGAAGTTTGTGCGTCGGAGCCAGAAGTTGTGTGGTAATCCAGCAGACTTCTCTAAGACTGGGAAGTTTGTGCGTCGGAGCCAGAGATTGTGCGGTGATCCGGCAGACTTCTCAGATTCGCAGGATATCCCGATGGAGGCACTTTACTGCCACCCAACAAGAACAGTAGCTACTGTGGCTGATTGAAATGTGGGCTGAATGGAGTAATACTGCCAGACCTCAGTGGACAAGGCCGTGCTCGTTTCTGTTGGAGCTACTGACGGTGCTAAGAGAATGGACTAATACTGTCAGACTTCAGTGGATAAGGCTGTGGTCGTTTCTGTTGGAGCTACTGACGGTGCTAAGAGAATGGACTAATACTGTCAGACTTCAGTGGACAAGGCCGTGCTCGTTTCTGTTGGAGCTACTGACGGTGCTAAGAGAATGGACTAATACTGTCAGACTTCAGTGAACAAGGCTGTGGTCGTTTCTGTTGGAGCTACTGACGGTGCTAAGAGAATGGACTAATACTGTCAGACTTCAGTGGATAAGGCTGTGGTCGTTTCTGTTGGAGCTACTGACGGTGCTAAGAGAATGGACTAATACTGTCAGACTTCAGTGAACAAGGCTGTGCTTGTTCCTGTTGGAGCTACTGACGGTGCTAAGAGAATGGACTAATACTGTCAGACTTCAGTGAACAAGGCTGTGCTTGTTCCTGTTGGAGCTACTGACGGTGCTAAGAGAATGGACTAATACTGTCAGACTTCAGTGAACAAGGCTGTGCTTGTTCCTGTTGGAGCTACTGACGGTGCTAAGAGAATCACACAAGACACTGTGGATTTGGATCTGCTACGTGCAGTCTCTGATGAGAGCATTCTCTGCACGCTGCTAGCAAGAAGTGCTTTTAACTGTTGGAATTGTATCATGAAGTGAACATATCTCTGTGGCTGAAAGAGTCATGTACTTGATGTGACCAAAGAAGATTGGTAACACTAACAGACTGCTCAATTCAGTCTTCGAGTTACTGTGGTGTGGGACTGGGTAGTGAGCAATCTATTGTTACTTGTTTAAATTTTCTTATTGTGTGCTTTATGGGATTTTTTTTTCTTTCTTTGAGAGTAAATAAAAAAAAAAGAAGGAAAACATGTGATCGAGTTCTTGAATCCCCTTCTCGTCACACACACACACACACACACACACACACACACACACACACACACACACACTCTCTCTCTCTCTCTCCTTCTTTCTCTCTCTCTCCTTCTTTCTCTCTCTCTCCCTCGCTCGCTCTTCCCTCCCTCCCCCTCTCTCTGTCTCTGATTCTGTGTGTCTGTCTGTGTGTCTGTGTGTCTGTCTTTCTTTCTCTCTCTGTGTGGCATGACATCATGATGTCAGAGAGACAACATAGGGAGGATACCAGTGTTTATCATCTGTCATAATGTTACACGTTGTGTCCTTCTGCGTGATGTCAAAACGCAAGCAAACATCCCAACATCATTCCCACAGCATGATGTAAAACACATATGTGTACAGATGTTGACAGAACTAACGAACAATAATAACCTTGCTTCTTTTTTTTCCCTTGCTTTTCTCACACTGAACAGAGCAGCAGGGAAGTTTCAGTCTTTCTCCTGATTTTTGTATCTGGTGTTTGTTTGTTTGTAATCTTACGTTTAACAAAGGCCAGTTGGCCGACAATTTGAGCCTGTATTGTTCTGTATTAAATACGCTTTCTTATTCTTCTTTCGTGTTTTTTTTCTTCTGGTTCATGTTTGCTTGAACGAATTTTGCTTCTTTCATTTTTTATAAATATTTGTTTATGTTCATCGCACTCAGGGAGGTTACCTTTGTGCTCACCTTTTCTTTTTAGTCCCATTATTGTCTACGCCACCTTAATGGCCACAGAAGCTGGAACAGTTTTCATAATGCAATGACGACGATGCCGATGAGGATGATAATGATGATGCTATGGAGTTCTATCTAGGATTGAGACTTCGTGACAGGGCTGTACTCTACGCTTACTCTCATAATGTATCCCGGCGTCAAGCAGGCCCGAGAGATACAGACACCTGTGGTGCTGGTCAGAAGATTTGAGCAACACCTTTCTTTTTAAACCTGCCAAGGTAAAGAGATGGTATGAGCAAAAGCAGTCTTCCACCTGGTAAGTCAATGATTCAGATCCCTTCAGTATGAAAACATACACATATTGTGAGACTGTGTGGCTCAGTGGTCAGATTGCCATGTTCATAACGAAGGGATTGCAAGTTCAAATCCTGGGCACGGCCACAGTTTCTTAATACAGGCTGGTTTGTTCTTTTGATATAGTTGCGGATTCAACATCTAATATCTCAAATTCAATCCCAGTTCACAGCATTAAAAACTGACCTGTTTGCTGTCCCTCTTAATGTTTTCATCATTCTTGTGGTGTCAGCTTACTGTTTCGTAGGTCCATTGTCATGATTGCTGTCATTTTAATATTTCCATCATATTGGTGGTGTCAGCTTACTGTTTCATAGGTCCACTGGCCTGTTGGCTGTCCATCTTAATGTTTCCATCATTCTGGTGGTGTCAGCTTACTGTTTCATAGGTCCACTGGCCTGTTGGCAGTCCATCTTAATGTTTCCATCATTCTTGTGGTGTCAGCTTACTGTTTCATAGGTCCACTAGTCTGTTGGCTGTCCATCTTAATGTTTCCATCATTCTGGTGGTGTCAGCTTACTGTTTCATAGGTCCACTGGCCTGTTGGCAGTCCATCTTAATGTTTCCATCATTCTGGTGGTGTCAGCTTACTGTTTCATAGGTCCACTGGCCTGTTGGCAGTCCATCTTAATGTTTCCATCATTCTGGTGGTGTCAGCTTACTGTTTCATAGGTCCACTGGTCTGTTGGCTGTCCATCTTAATGTTTCCATCATTCTGGTGGTGTCAGCTTACTGTTTCATAGGTCCACTGGCCTGTTGGCAGTCCATCTTAATGTTTCCATCATTCTGGTGGTGTCAGCTTACTGTTTCATAGGTCCACTAGTCTGTTGGCTGTCCATCTTAACGTTTCCATCATTCTGGTGGTGTCAGCTTACTGTTTCATAGGTCCACTGGCCTGTTGGCTGTCCATCTTAATGTTTCCATCATTCTGGTGGTGTCAGCTTACTGTTTCATAGGTCCACTAGTCTGTTGGCTGTCCATCTTAATGTTTCCATCATTCTGATGGTGTCAGCTCACTGTTTCATAGGTCCACTGGCCTGTTGGCTGTCCATCTTAATGTTTCCATCATTCTGGTGGTGTCAGCTTACTGTTTCATAGGTCCACTGGCCTGTTGGCTGTCCATCTTAATGTTTCCATAATTCTGGTGGTGTCAGCTTACTGTTTCATAGGTCCACTGGCCTGTTGGCTGTCCATCTTAATGTTTCCATCATTCTGGTGGTGTCAGCTTACTGTTTCATAGGTCCACTGGCCTCTTGGCTGTCCATCTTAATGTTTCCATAATTCTGGTGGTGTCAGCTTACTGTTTCATAGGTCCACTGGCCTGTTGGCTGTCCATCTTAATGTTTCCATCATTCTGGTGGTGTCAGCTTACTGTTTCATAGGTCCACTGGCCTGTTGGCTGCCCATCTTAATGTTTCCATCATTCTGGTGGTGTTAGCTTACTGTTTCATAGGTCCACTGGCCTGTTTTCTGCCCATTTTAATGTTTCCATCATTCTGGTGGTGTCAGCTTACTGTTTCATAGGTCCACTGGCCTGTTGGCAGTCCATCTTACTGTTTCATAGGTCCAATGGCCTGTTGGCTGCCCATCTTAATGTTTCCATCATTCTGGTGGTGTCAGCTTACTGTTTGATAGGTCCACTGGCCTGTTGGCTGTCCATCTTAATGTTTCCATCATTCTGGTGGTATCAGCTTACTGTTTCATAGGTCCACTGGCCTGTTGGCTGTCCATCTTAATGTTTCCATCATTCTGGTGGTATCAGCTTACTGTTTCATAGGTCCACTGGCCTGTTGACTGTCCATCTTAATGTTTCCATATTTCTAGTGCTGTCAGCTTACTGTTTCATAGGTCCACTGGCCTGTTGGCTGTCCCTCTTAATGTTTCCATCATTCTAGTGGTGTCAGCTTACTGTTTCATAGGACCACTGGCCTGTTGGCTGTCCATCTTAATGTTTCCATCATTCTGGTGGTGTCAGCTTACTGTTTCATAGGTCCACTAGTCTGTTGGCTGCCCATCTTAATGTTTCCATCATTCTAGTGGTGTCAGCTTACTGTTTCATAGGTCCACTGGTCTGTTGGCTGTCCATCTTAACGTTTCCATCATTCTGGTGGTGTCAGCTTACTGTTTTATAGGTCCACTGGCCTGTTGGCTGCCCATCTTAATGTTTCCATCATTCTGGTGCTGTCAGCTTACTGTTTCGTAGGTCCACTTGCCTGTTGGCTGTCCATCTTAATGTTTCCATCATTCTGGTGGTGTCAGCTTACTGTTTGATAGGTCCACTGGCCTGTTGGCTGTCCATCTTAATGTTTCCATCATTCTAGTGGTGTCAGCTTAGTGTTTCATTGGTCCACTGGCCTGTTGGCTGTCCATCTTAATGTTTCCATCATTCTGGTGATGTCAGCTTACTGTTTGATAGGTCCACTGGCCTGTTGGCTGTCCATCTTAATGTTTCCATCATTCTAGTGGTGTCAGCTTAGTGTTTCATTGGTCCACTGGCCTGTTGGCTGTCCATCTTAATGTTTCCATCATTCTAGTGGTGTCAGCTTACTGTCTCATAGGTCCACTGGCCTGTTGGCTGTCCATCTTAATGTTTCCATCATTCTGGAGGTGTCAGCTTAGTGTTTCATTGGTCCACTGGCCTGTTGGCTGTCCATCTTAATGTTTCCATCATTCTGGTGGTGTCAGCTTAGTGTTTCATAGGTCCACTGGCCTGTTGGCTGTCCATCTTAATGTTTCCATCATTCTGGTGGTGTCAGCTTAGTGTTTCATAGGTCCACTGGCCTGTTGGCTGTCCATCTTAATGTTTCCATCATTCTGGTGGTGTCAGCTTAGTGTTTCATACTTCCCTCTCCCATATTTTTCCCATTTCAAGATCTTGTCAAAGCGCATTTCTGCGCAGATTCAGGGAGTCTGCCAGATTGTTTCTGGCTGGTTGGAGCGCATATGGGATTGTCCGTTAGCATGAATACCTTCTTGAGAGATAAAAAAAAAAAAAAAAGAAATACAATTCCAAATTCTACTCGCCTCTTCCAGGCTTTGCGGTCATTTGATCCGCCGGAAAGCCTTGAAATGCGTGATGTACATTTAAGGATGTGGATTCTTTGAATACAGATATTGATTCATCTGCGCTTGCGTGAAAATGATTGACAGAGAAAGCACGGAATATAGCATTTGGAGCAAGCCATGGAATTAATCTGTGCACCAGTGCGTACGTATAATAATATGTGTATGATGAGAGAGAGAGAGAGAGAGAGAGAGAGAGAGAGAGAGAGAGAGTGAGGGAAAGAGAGAGAGAGGGGCGAAGAGAGAGATATAGAGTGAGAGAAGAGAATGAGGGAGAGAGAGGGGGAGGGAGGGAGAGAGAGGGAGGGAGAAAAATAGAACGTGAGAGAAGAGAAATAGGGGAGAGAATGAGAGAGAGAGAGAGAGAGAGAGAGAGAGAGAGAGAGAGAGAGAGAAAGAGACAGACAGACTGACGGACAGAGACAGAGAGACAGGGAGACAAAGAAACAAAGAGAGACATACATAGAGAAAGACAAAGACACAGAGACATAGACAGAGAGATAGAGACAGAGAGATAGAGACATAACAACAGAGACACAGAGACAATGAGAGACAGATAGAGACAGAGAGAAGAAAGACAGACGGACAGACAAGCAGGCAGACATTGATAAACAGAGTAACAGAGAGGGACAAGGAGACAGATTACAGACAGATGCTGACCGAGAGAATGATGATGACAGTGACAATAACATGATGATGACAGTGGTAATAACATGATGATGACAGTGGTAATAACATGATAATGACAGTGGTAATAAC
>JAPXFY010000034.1:100704-108204 GCA_030674185.1 Monoplex corrugatus
CTCTCTGTGTCTCTGTTTGTCTCTCTCTGTCTCTCTCTGTATCTCTCTTTCTCTCTCTAACTCTCTCTCTCTCTCTCTTTCATTCTCTCTCGTTCTCTATCTCTGTCTCTCCATATGTTGTTGTTCTCTCTCTCTCTCTCTCTCTCTCTCTCTCTCTCTCTCTCTCTGTCTCTGGCTCAGTCTCTGTCTCTGTCTCTCTCTCTGCCTTTCACTCTCTGACTCTCTCTGTTTCTCTCTCTCTGACTCTCTGTCTCTCTGTCTCTTCTCGCTCTCTGTGTCTCTGTCTCTGTCCCCCCTCTCTCTCTCTTTCTCTCTCTTAATCTCTTTTTCTCTCTCATTTTCTCTCTCTTGTTCTCTCTCTGTCTCTATCTCTCATTATCACTCTCTCTCTAGTCATCCTTCTCTCATTCTCTTTCTCTGTTTCTCTCTCTCTCTGTCTCTCTCTCCCTCTGTCTCTGTCTCTGTTTCTGTCTTTTTCTCTCAAAGCCACACATATACACATAAACAAGCATACATACACAAACACACACACACCACACACACACACACACACACACACACACACACAAACAAACACACACGAAAACGCAATACACACAAACAGGCACAAACACACATACATACAGACAGACAGAGAGGTACAGATAGAGGGAGAGAGAGAGACAAACAGAGAGACAGAGAGAGAGAGACAGAGAGAGACAGAGACAGAGACAGAGATAGACACACACACACACAGAGGAAAGAGAGAGGGAGAGAGAGAGAGATAAGGAGAGAGGCAGAGAGAAAGAGAAAGAGAGTCAGAGAAGAGAGAGTCACAGAGAGAGAGAGTGAGAAATGGAGAGGAAGAGACAAAGAAAGACAGAGAGACACAGAGACAGACAGACAGACAGACAGACAGACAGACAGAGAGAGAGGGGACGATGATAGAGAAAGAGAACGACAGAGGAAAAGGCATCAAGAGAAACAGAGCAAGAGGGAGAGAGTGAATGGAAGAAGGAAAGAAGGAAAGAATGAAGGAAGGAAGAAGGAGTGGAGGTGAGCAGAACACACAAGCCAACAAGCTTGTGTCCACATCAGCAGGTCCACTTTCCTTACTTCTCCCTGCCTCCACGTCAGGGTCAACACTGCAACATGTCAATATGGCAATGTCCCTTCTCCCTCTTCATATCTGTCTCTGTCTCTGTCTCTCTGTTTGTCTCTCTCTGTCTCTCTGTTTGTCTCTCTCTGTCTCTCTCTGTCTCTCTCTTTCTCTCTCTGTCTCTCTCTTTCTCTCTCTTTCTCTCTCTAACTCTCTCCCTCTCTCTTTGATTCTCTCTCTCTGTCTATGTCTCTCCATATGTTTTTCTCTCTCTGTCTGTCTCTATATCTCTCTTTCTCTCTCTAACTCTCTAACTCTCTCTCTCTTTCATTCTCTCTCTCTGTCTCTGTCTCTGTCTCTCCATATGTTTTTCTCTCTCTGCCTCTGGCTCAGTCTCTGTCTCTGTCTCTCTCTCTGCCTTTCACTCTCTGACTCTCTCTGTCTCTATCTCTGGTCTCTCGCTCTCTGTCTCTGTCTGTCTGTCTCTCTCTCTTTATCTCTTTTATCTCTCTATGTCTGTGTCTGTGTGTGTCTCTCTTTCTCTCTCTCTCTCTCTCTCTCTCTCTCTCTCACACACACACATACACACAACACACACACACACATACACACAACACACACATACACACAACACACACACACACACACACACACACACACACACACACACACACACACACACACACACACACAACACACACACACACACACACACACACACACACACACACACACACACACACACACACACACACACACACACACACACACACACTGTCTCTGTTAGAGATAGAGAGAGTGATAGAGAAAGACAGACAGACAGACAGACAGAGACAGACTCTCTCTCTCTCTCTCTCTATGTGTCTCTCTCGCTCTCTCTTTGTCTGCCTCTCTGTCTCTCATCCCTCCCTCTCTCTTTCCATCTCTGTTTCCATTTGTCTGTGTCTCTCTGTCTCTCTCAATCTGTCGGTCTCATTCTCTTTTTGTCTGTCTGTCTCTCTGTCTGTTGTCTGTCTGTCTGTCTCTTTATCTCTCTCTTTCTCGTTCTCTCTCTCTTTCTTTCTCTCTCTCTCTCATTCTCTCTCTCTTCGCTCACTCTCTCTCTCTGTCTCTCTCTGACTCTCTGAATTTCTCAGTCTCTGTCTCTTTCTGTCTCTCTGTCGATGTCTCTTTCTGTCTGTGTCTGTCTGTTTGTCCGTTTGTCTCTGTCTGTCTATCTGTCTCTGTCTGTCTGTCTCTATCTATGTCTGTCTCTCTCTTTCTTTTCTCTCTCTGTCTCTCTCTGTTTGTCTGTCTCTCTGTCTCTGTCTTCTCTTCTATCTCTCACTGTGCTTTTTTCTATGTCACTCTCTCATTATTCTTTGAAACTGTTGCATTGTGTCATTTGTATGCTTACTTTTGTCCTGCATTGTGTCATTTGTGTGCTTATTTTTGCCCTGCATTGTGTCATTTGTGTCTTACTTTTGCCCTGCATTGTGTTATTTGTGTCTTACTTTTGCCCTGCATTGTGTCATTTGTGTCGTTACTTTTGCCCTGCATTGTGTCATTTGTGTGCTTACTTTTGCCCTGCATTGTGTTATTTGTGTCTTACTTTTGCCCTGCATTGTGTCATTTGTGTGCTTACTTTTGCCCTGCATTGTGTTATTTGTGTCTTACTTTTGCCCTACATTGTGTTATTTGTGTGCTTACTTTTGCCCTGCATTGTGTTATTTGTGTCTTACTTTTGCCCTGCATTGTGTTATTTGTGTGCTTACTTTTGCCCTGCATTGTGTTATTTGTGTCCTTACTTTTGCCCTGCATTGTGTCATTTGTGTCCTTACTTTTGCCCTGCATTGTGTCATTTGTGTGTTTACTTTTGCCCTGCATTGTGTCATTTGTGTCCTTACTTTTGCCCTGCATTGTGTCATTTGTGTCCTTACTTTTGCCCTGCATTGTGTCATTTGTGTGCTTACTTTTGCCCTACGTTGTGTCATTTGTGTGCTTACTTTTGCCCTACGTTGTGTCATTTGTGTCCTTACTTTTGCCCTACGTTGTGTTATTTGTGTGCTTACTTTTGCCCTACGTTGTGTCATTTGTGTCCTTACTTTTGCCCTACGTTGTGTCATTTGTGTGCTTACTTTTGCCCTACGTTGTGTTATTTGTGTGCTTACTTTTGCCCTACGTTGTGTCATTTGTGTCCTTACTTTTGCCCTACGTTGTGTTATTTGTGTGCTTACTTTTGCCCTACGTTGTGTCATTTGTGTCCTTACTTTTGCCCTACGTTGTGTCATTTGTGTGCTTACTTTTGCCCTACGTTGTGTCATTTGTGTGCTTACTTTTGCCCTACGTTGTGTTATTTGTATGCTTACTTTTGCCCTACGTTGTGTCATTTGTGTGCTTACTTTTGCCCTACGTTGTGTTATTTGTGTGCTTACTTTTGCCCTGCGTTGTGTCATTTGTGTCCTTACTTTTGCCCTGCATTGTGTCATTTGTGTCTTACTTTTGCCCTGCATTGTGTCATTTGTGTGCTTACTTTTGCCCACATCATCTACTTTATCCCACTGAAAGTATATCCATAATACATACCTGCAGAATTTGACACAGTATATACACAGCAAAGTTTCAACGGTATTGGTGAATGCATGTACATGTATATTTAACAAGAACAGTTGCGGAATGAACAAGATTAAGGCAGCCGAGATGTGGTTTTCTAAGAAGAATGTTGAGAGTTCCATGGACAGCAAAGAAAACAGACGAGACAGTCTTGATGGAGGCAGACACAAGAAGATCATTCGTAAGGAAGATTATGAAAAGACAGGCAACATTCACAGTTCATTGTATGAGGAAAGGGGAAAAGGAGCACCTGGTCACAACAGGGAAGCTGGAGGGAAAGAGAACACCGGGTAGACCCAGGGAGAAAATATTGGACGGACTTACAGGGTGGCTGAAGACAGAGAGGGTGGAAGAGGTGCTTGCGGCAACAAGGGATAGGAACAGACGGAAGGCCAGAATCGCCAACGCCATGTGGCAAGGTACTTGATGATGATGATGATGATGATAAGTGGCAGAATGGTTCAGACATTAGCCTGACAATAACAAAACTCCAGGTTCCAGAGTTCGTTCCCCGTTGAGGCCTTGACATTTCTCCTCAATTTGACCAGAACATCGAATTGAACATCTAGTCCTTTGGAACGGGACGAAAAACGAGTCGAACCCGTGTGTCTTCTGTCCTACTCACGTGAAAGATTCCACAGCAGTTGAAAATCGTGAAGAGCAGGGCATGTGCCTGGCTACCATCATGTAAAACATTGGAGAGACAGGTTGATTTCCCAGGTCCCCCCACCCCCCCCCCCTTGAAGGCCAATTAGCCTTCTTGCCTTTCTGAAGTCTTGGTAAAAATAGTGGGTGGCGCTGCATTGTGGCGACGTGCTCTCAAAAGGGAAAGCACCCCGAGTTTCACATGGTAAAGCCATTGTGACAAAGTAGAAATGAATATCAATATAAATATGAACATTAATACACTACGATTATGACTGTGGCTATGATTATGACTGTGACTATGACTATGATTATGACTATGACTATGATTGTGACTATGATTATGATTATGATTATGATTATGATTATGATTATAACTATGACTGTGACTATGACTATGACTATGATTATGACTATGACTATAACTATGACTGTGACTTGACTATGACTATGACTGTGACTATGACTATGACTATGACTATGACTGTGACTATGACTATGACTATGACTGTGACTATGACTTTGGCTATGACTATGACTATGACCATGACTATGAATATGACTATGACTATGACTATGGCTATGACTATGACTATGACCATGGCATGGCTATGACTATGGCTATGACTATGGCTATGACTATGGCCATGACTATGACTATGACCATGACTATGAATATGACTATAAATTTGAATATGAATCTGAAAATGAACATGAGCATGACCGTGAATATGAATATAAATAGTAATAGTAATAGTAGGTATGCATGCGTGCTTGTGTCGTTTATTGAGAAAGTCAAAGAAAAAGAAAGAAAGAAATCAGCAACAACAACAACAACAACAAAACAGTTGTATTTCCCTCTGTTGTGCCCTGAAATTACCCTCTTGTCAATCCAGTGTGTGTGTGTGCGTGTGTGTGCCTTGCTGTGTGCCTCTCCAACCCACACCTTAGCCATCCCTCCCCTTCTCCCTTACCCCTCCTCTGCACCCCTCTGCCCCCCCCCCCCCCCCACACACACACATATACACACGCACACACTCACACACTTTGTCTCTTCGTTCTTATGGCTGTGTTATGTGCTGAGGCTGGCTAGGAAACGTTTTAGTGGGAGACGCGGGGACAGAGAAACAAGATGTTGAGTGCAGAGACAGCAGGAAGGGGGAGGATGTAGCTGTGGGTAACTGAGGGGTTGTGGGAAGGAGGGAGGGAAAGAGGAAGGGAGAGTGAAGGGGGGGAGAGGGGGGGAGAGAGAAGAGAGAGTGGCGGGTAGGGGACGTTAGACTATTGACGTTCCGGGAGTGATGACTTTGTTGCTGAAGCAGCGTGACGCGCGTAAAATGACCCTGCTGATGTGGACGAAGGTTGTTGGGGTCGGGGGTGGGGAGGTGAGGGTGGGGGGTTGGGGGGTGGATGGGGGGGGGGGGGCGTTCTTCTGTTTTCCTTCCTCTTTCTTCCACCTGTACCCTTCTGTTCCTTTCTTTCTGTTCTTCATTCTCCTTTTGTGTGCCTCTTCCTTCCTTCCTCTCTTCTTCTTTTCCTGTTCTCTTCTTTCCTTTCCCTTGTTGCTGTCATTGTCATATTCCTCTTCTTTCTCTCTCTTTCTCCTTCTCTTCTGCTCTCCTTCTTCTCTTCCTTTTCTCTTGTTCTTTCTTTCCTCTTTTTTCTCTTCTTCTTCTCTCTCTTCCTTTCTCTCTCTTTCTTCTTTCTTTCTCTCTCTCTCTCTCCTTTCTCTTTCTCTCTCTTTCTCTCTCTCTCTTCTCTTTCTCTCTTCTTTTCTCTCTCTCTTCTTCTCTCTCTCTTCTCTCTCTCTCTCTCTTTTCTCTCTCTCTCTCTTTCTTCTCTCTTTCTCTCTCTTCTTCTCTCTCCTCCTCTCTCTCTCTCCTCTCTCTTTCTCTCTCTCTCTCCCTCTCTCTTTCTCTCTCTCTCTTTCTCTCTCTCTCTGTCTCTCTCTCTGTCTGTCTCTCTCTCTTTCTCTCTCTCTCTTTCTCTCTCTCTCTGTCTCTCTCTGTGTCTCTCTCTCTCTTTCTCTCTCTCTCTCTCTCTCTCTCTCTTTCTCTCTCTTTACATATCTCCACCATTGCCACCCACCCCCATTTCTGTGTATATTCTTATCCCCTCTGTTTCTGTCTGTCTTTCTCTCCACTAGTCTTGTTTGTCTTTCTCTGTCCTTATTTCTCTGTCTCTTTCCTGTCTGTGTTTGTTGTTGTTGTTGTTGTTGTGTTATTTGTGTATGATTTTATCCTCCCTTTTTCTTTCTTCTTTTTTTCCATCTATCTATTATTGGTATTCCATCTTACGTGTATATTTTCCTACCCCCTCTCTTTCTGTGTGTTTCTTTCTCCGTTACTCTCTTGTCTGTCTTTCTCTGTCCTTGTATCTTATCTGTCTCTTTTCTTGTTCTGGATTCTTTGTTTCTTTTACACGTGTATGTTATTTTTCTTTCCGTTCACTTTCTTTTCTTTCTCCATCTTTCCGTTATTGCCACTCCCCCCCCCCCCCCCCCCTCCTTTTTTTTTTTTTTTTTTTTTTTTTGGTCTATTTTTCCTACCCCGTTTTTCTGTGTTTCTCTCTCCACTGATCTTGTCTGTCTTTCTCTGTCCATGTATTTCTCTGTCTCTGTTCTTGTTCTAGGTTCTTTGTTCTTTTACATGTGTATGCTATTATCCTTACTTTCTCTTTCTTCTCTTTTGTCTTTCTCTGTCCTAGTATTTATCTGTCTCTGTTCCTGTCTGTGTTTGTTGTTATTGTTGTTGTTGTTGTCGTTAAGATTCTTCTCTTTTGTCTTTCTCTGTCCTAGTATTTATCTGTCTCTGTTCCTGTCTGTGTTTGTTGTTATTGTTGTTGTTGTTGTCGTTAAGATCTGTTACATGTGCTTATATTTATCATCCCTGTCTCTTTCTTGTCTTTTTTCCATCTCTCCCATATTGGCATTCCATCTTTTGTGTGTATTGTCCTGTCCCCTCTCTTTCTGTGTTTCTTTCTCCGTTACTCTCTTGTCTGTCTTTCTCTGTCCTTGTATCTATCTGTCTGTTTTTGTTCTGGGTTCTTTGTTTCTTTTACATATGTGTATTATTATCTTTTTTTTTTCTCTTTCTTTTCTTTTTCCATCTCTCCCTTATTTCCACTCCCTCCCCTTTAGTGTCTATTTTCCTATCTCCTCTTTTTCTGTGTGTCTCTTTCTTCAT
>JAPXFY010000034.1:113204-115704 GCA_030674185.1 Monoplex corrugatus
AGAAGGAAAGAAAGAAAAAGAAAGAAAGAAAGAAAGAAAAGAAAGAAGGAAAGAAGAAGAAAGAAAGAAAGAAAGAAAGAAAGAAGGAAAGAAAGAAGGAAAAGAAAGAAGGAAAGAAAGAAAGAAAGAAAGAAAGAAAAGAAAGAAAGAAAGAAAGAAAGAAGAAAGAAAGAAGAAAGAAAGAAAAGAAAGAAGGAAGAAGAAAGAAAGAAGGAAGAAGGAAAGAAAAAGAAGGAAAGAAAGAAGGAAAGAAAGAAGGAAAGAAAGAAGGAAAGAAGAAGAGAAAGAAGAGGAAAGAAAGAAAGAAAGAAAGAAGGAAAGAAAGAAGGAAAGAAGAAGGAAGGAAAAAAAGAAAGAAAGAAGAAAGAAAGAAGGAAAGAAAGAAGGAAAGAAAGAAAGAAGAAAGAAAGAAGGAAAGAAAGAAGGAAAAGAAGAAGAAGAGAAAGAAAGAAGGAGAAAGAAAGAAAGAAGAAAGAAAGAAGGAAAGAAAGAAGGAAAGAAAGAAGAAGAAGAAGAAAGAAGAAAAGAAAGAAGGAAAGAAGAAGAAGAAAGAAAAAAAGGAAAGGAAGAAGAAAGAAGGAAAGGAAAGAAGGAAAGAAAAAGGAAAGAGGGAAAGAAGAAAGAAGAAGAAGAAAGAAGAGAAGAAAGAAGAGAAGAAAGAAGGAAATAAGAAGGAAAAAAGAATAAAAAGAAGAAGAGAAAGAAAGAAGGAAAGAAGAAGGAAGAAAGAAGGAAAAAGAAAGAAAGAAGGAAAAGAAGGAAAAAGAAGGAAAAAAGAAGGAAAGAAAGAAGAAAGAAGGAAGAAGAGAAGAAAGAAGAAGAAAGGAAAGAAAGAAGAAAGAAAGAAGGAAAGAAAGAAGGAAAGAAAGAAAGAAAGAAGGAAAGAAAGAAAGAAGAAAGAAGGAAAGAAAAGAAGAAAAGAAAGAAAGTAAGAAAGAAAGAAAGAAAAAAGGAAAGAGAAGAAAGGAAAGAAAGAAGGAAAGAAAGAAAGAAGAAGAGGAAGAAAAAAATGAAGAAGGAAAGAAGAAAGAAGGAAAGAAGAAAGAAGGAAGAAAGAAAGAAAGAAGGAAAGAAAGAAGGAAAGAAAGAAGGAAAGAAAGAAGGAAAGAAAGAAGAGAAAGAAGGAAAGAAAGAAAGAAAGAAAGAAGGAAAGAAAGAAGGAAATAAAGAAGGAAAGAAAGAAAGAAAGAAGGAAAGAAAGAAAGAAAGAAAGAAGGAAAGAAAGAAGGAAAGAAAGAAGGAAAAGAAAGAAAGAAAGAAAGGAAAGCGAAAGGAACAGACAACCTCAGAAACAGACAAAAAGCACCGAGTGCCAATGACAGAGAGATGGAAGAGAAAGAAAGAGAATGGAAAAAAGAATAAAACAGAGTTGAATGAAAGAAGGAAGGAAAGAAGGGAAAGCGAAAGGAACACATAACCTCAGAATGGCAATGAGAGAGAGATGGGAAGAGAGAAGAAAGAGAATGGAAAAAAGAATAAAACAGAGGTGAACGAAAGAAGGGAAAAAAAAAGGAAAATGAAAAGAACACATAACCAAAGAAAAGGACAAACAATATATATTGCCAGTGAGGAAGAGATGGAAAGAGAGAAGAAAGGAGAAATGGAAAGAGAATGAGACAGAGGTGAACGAAAGAAGGAAAAAAAAATGGAAAATGAAAAAAGAACACATAACCAAAGAGACAAACAATAGAAATTACCAGTGAGAAAAAGATGGAAAGAGAGAAGAAAGGGGAAAAGGAAAGAGAATGAGACAGAGGTGAACGAAAGAAGGAAGAAGAGAAGGAAAGAAGGGAAAAGAACTCTCAACCTGAAAAACTTTATCCACATATTGTGTGTAGGGTAGTTGCAGAGTATAAAGGTAGGCTTGGGCGCTCCTTTTTTTTTGGAGGAGTGTTCTGAGCTGACTGTTTTTGTGCTTTGTATCTGCTTCTATGCTAGCTGAATGGGTAGCGCAAACTGTGTTAGATTTGAGAAGTACAACATGGGAGATAATTCTTACGTGACTCTCAAGAGTTATGTCCTTTGGTTGATGTTATAAAAATTCTCCCTGCTTCCCTCTTATTTCTTTGGTATTACCTATATGCCTTGGAAGCAAACCTGTATATGTTCTGTCTTGTCTATGTGTGTGTGTTTGATCAGTTCAAGAATAAAAGACTATGTCAATCTTGAACATAAGACCAATATATTGTATGTATTTCTCTCCTCTCTCATAGTTGTGTGTAGGGTAGTTGCAGAGTATAAAGGTAAGCTTGGGCGCTCCTTTTTTGTGGAGTGTTCTGAGCTTATGGTTTTTGTGCTTTGTATCTGCTTCTATGCTAGCTGAATGGGTAGCGCAAACTGTGTTAGATTTGAGAAGTACAACAAGGGAGATAATTCTCAAGAGTTATGTCCTTTGATTAATATTTATCCACATCAGCATGTTCAGTTGTTTGGAGTTATGTGAGAAGTTAGTTTTTTTTTCAAGAAGGATTCACTGGGCTAGGTAAACTCCATATGCGCT
>JAPXFY010000034.1:151147-203647 GCA_030674185.1 Monoplex corrugatus
AAGCACTGGTTTTCAGGCGCCAGTAACCCGCCTTCACCCCTTCTCCTATCAGTTCCACCGTGCTTATATCTAAGCCACGCGAGCAGGCTAGGAGCTGGACTTAGTTGTCAGAGGTTATTGGAGACGCGCTCCGTGAGGGGCATTTTATAGACAATGGGAGCTTGTCCCCATTGCCACCCCTCGGACACCAATACTGGTACCACACCTACAGTGTCTACATCAATCAGCACGTTATATCACATCATTGTCTGTCTCCAAACACAGCAATACAGGTAACACACCAACAATGTCTACATCAATCAATCTGTTATATCACATCATTGTCTGTCACCAAACTCTACAATACTGGTAACACACCAACAGTGTCTACATCAATCAGTCTGTTATATCACACCATTGTCTGTCACCAAACACTACAATACAGGTAACAGAACCAACAGTGTCTACATCAATCAGTCTGTTATATCACATCATTGTCTGTCTCCAAACGCTACAGTACAGGTAACACACCAACAGTGTCTACTTCAATCAGTCTGTTATATCACATCATTGTCTTTCTCCAAACACTACAATACTAGTAACACACCAACAGTGTCTACATCGATCAGTCTGTTATATCACATCATTGTCTGTCACCAAACACTACAATACTGGTAACACATCAACAGTGTCTACATCAATCCTGTTATATCACATCATTGTCTGTCTCCAAATTCTACAATACTGGTAACATACCAACAATGTCTACATCAATCAGTCTGTTATATCACATCATTGTCTGTCACCAAACACTACAATACAGGTAACACACCAACAGTGTCTACATCAATCAGTCTGTTGTATCACATCATTGTCTGTCTCCAAACACTACAATACTGGTAACACACCAACAATGTCTACATCAATCAGCACGTTATATCACATCATTGTCTGTCTCCAAACACTACAATACTGGTAACACACCAACAATGTCTACATCAATCAGCATGTTATATCACATCATTGTCTGTCTCCAAACACAGCAATACTGGTAACACACCAACAATATCTACATCAATCAGTCTGTTATATCACATCATTGTCTGTCTCCAAACACTACAATACTGGTAACACACCAACAATGTCTACATCAATCAGTCTGTTATATCACACCATTGTCTGTCTCCACACACTACAATACTGGTAACACACCAACAGTGTCTACATCAATCCTGTTATATCACATCATTGTCTGTCTTTAAACACTGCAATACTGGTAACACACCAACAATGTCTACATCAATCAGTCTTTTACATCACATCATTGTCTGTCTCCACACACTACAATACTGTTAATACACCAACTGTTTCGTTCTTTCTACAGCCAACTCGGAAGACAGGGCAATGCTTCTTCGTCTTTTCTCGTCACTGTCTGATTCTCAACTGTCTATATATATATATACATTTCACAGTGAACAGCAATCAGTTATCATTTAAACGAATATCATGCCGTGCTGCTATCCGCACGCTGTTTAGTGTCAACACACGTCACATCTCCCTTTCTTTAAGGAAACAAAATGAATTATTTTTCCCTATCTTTCAGTCCATACGAAATAAATGTGTTTCCTACCTTTATCACAAACTTAAAAAACTCTCATTCTTTCTCTCATGCACAGGGCCCAATCATTCATTCACCTCATTTTATCTCTGATCATTATACTATCCATCATCATCATGTCCATATTTCGCAATGCTTTCAGTTTATCTGATTGTGGTAGTCTTCAGTTTCATTCATATTTCAGGAAATCTGGCCTTTTGCTTTGTCTTCCAGATCTTGTTCTGTAAGGAGAACTAACTGGTTCGGGTTGTCCTGTCCTTTTTTTTTGATAACTTCATCTGGCTCTTTGATGCTGGTTGTCTCAGACACTTTGATGACTGGTGACTGATCAGATGAGTTCTCACGGACAGACGATGCTGACGTCCTGACATCTGTTCCAGTTCCAGTTTTCTTGTTATCTTCCAGCATCTGTTTTGATGGTACGATGATTTGCTGTTGCTTGCCCGATGTGTCGCTTTCCTGATGTCTTCCAGAAATCATCCTTCTCTGGACAAGTCGTTGATGGTTGATTGTCTGCTGAAGCTCCGTTTCTATTGTGTCTCGTAGCTGACGACGATTCCATCTGTACTGACGTCCGTCCTCTGTGCGAATGTTGTATGACCGGATGTTCACCTGTTGGTCTACTTTGGCGCTGATCCACTTTTTGGATCCTGGAGGTTGGAATTTCACAATCTGTCCCGGACTCAGTTCTGTCAGCTCTACTGCGCTTCTGTTGTAGTAGTGCGCTTGCTTCAGTTTCCTTTTCTCAAGTTCTTTCTTGATTGGTACAACTGTAGGTAGGAGTAATGTCTTTGACGTCGGCACTTGTGTTCGTGTTCTTCTGCCGAACAGTCTCTGAGCATGCGAACTGTTTACAGTCTCTGTCGGGATGTTTCTCAACTCAAGTAAAAGCGAGGAAGGGATCTTGATTGTTGTGTTCTGCTTTCTTCATGCATGTCTTTGCAGCCTTCACCGCGCTCTCTGCTTTTCCATTGGACTGAGGGTAGTGTGGTGAGCTTGTTACGTGTTCAAACCCATATGTTTTTCTGAACTTTCCAAACTGGTTTGATGTGAATTGAGTTCCACAGTCTGTTGTCAGGCGTTCTGGTATTCCGTGTCTTGCCAAGTGTCTCTTCAGACAGATGATGACCTCTTTGGATTCTCTTGTTTGTAACCGATCAATCTCAAAGAAATCAGAGTAGTGATCGACCGTGACCAGGTATTCATTGCCATTATGTTCAAAGATGTCACAAGCGATGTGTTGCCAGGGTAGGTCAGGGATCTCTGTGCTGATAAGTGGTTCCTTCTGCTGACCACGTTGGTATGTGTTACAGGCACTGCATGTTTTGACAAAATCTTCAATGTCCATGTTCATCTTGGGCCAGTAGACTACCTCACGTGCTCTTCTTATGCAGCTCTGAATTCCTGAGTGGCTTGCATGAAGTTTCTCAAGGATGTCTGCTCTTTCGCTTTCAGGTACAATTACTCTGTGGCTTTTGAAGACAAGTCCGTTGTGGACTGACAGTTCCTCCCTGAAAGGAAAGTATTGTTGTAACTGTAATGAAAGTTGTTGTTTCTCCTCTGGCCAGCCTTGTAGAATGACAGCTTTCAGGGTTTTCATGGCTGCATCTTCCTGAGTTGCTTGCTGCAGACTGTTCAGTCTCTCTTGGCTGATGGCCAGTTCTTGTAATGAGTCTGTTTTCTCCAGGTCTGTGAGGAAAACGGCTTCCTTGTGGGTGACTTGCTGTTCCGCTTTTCCACAGACTGCTCTGCTGAGGGTGTCAGCCAGGTGCATCTCAGATCCACGCTTGTACACTACTGTGTACCTGAACTTCTGAGTTCTGATTAGCATCCTCTGAATCCTCTTAGGTGCTGAGAGTAGGCTCTTCTTGTGAATGGTCTCTAGTGGTTTGTGGTCGGTCTCCACCAGGATGTCTCTTCCATAGACGTATCTCTCAAACCTTTCCAGACTGAAGAGTATTGCCAACATCTCCTTTTCTATTTGAGCATAGCTTTTTTCTGTCTCGGTCAAGGCTCGTGATGCGTACTGAATTGGTTGACCATCCTGCGTGAGACAAGCTCCAAGTCCAAACTGTGAAGCATCACACTGTAGGGTGGTTGTACGCTTTCCTGAAGAGTCAAAGTAGCGAAGTACCGGTGGCTCGGAGAGTATCTTCTTCACTTTCTTCAGGGCTTCTCTGTGGACGTCTTCATCCCATCTGAAGTGGACGTCTTTTTTTACCAGTTCTCTGAGTGGTGCTGCTGCCTCAGACAGGTTTGGTGCAAATTTCTGAAGGTATCCGACTACACGAGTAGTCTCTGCACAGCTGCTTTGTCTTCTGGCACTGGGAGTTGTTGGACAGTGTCCAATTTCTTTGGGTCAGCTTTCAAGCCTTCTCTTGAGAAAATGTGTCCCAAATATGATATCTCTGTTCGTTTCATCTCAACCTTCTCCTTGTTGAGTTTGATTCCAGTCTCTCGTCATCGTTGTAGCAAACGGTTCAGGTTGGTATCATGAACTTGTGCTCCTGCTTCGTCGGTTGGTCCTCTGCCAAAAACAAAGATGTCATCATGAACCGCCACCACGCCTGGCAGTCCTGCCAGAGCGATGTCAATCCTCCTCTGGAATTCTTCTGGGGCTGATGAAATTCCAAAGGGCATTCGTTTCCATCGGTATTTGCCAAAAGGCGTCTCAAATGTTGTCAGGTAGCTGCTGTCTTCGTCAAGTTCAACGTGCCAAAACCCGTTTTTCGCGTCCAGGTGTGTGAAGTGTTTTGCATCTTTGAGGAGAGGCAGTACGTCATCAATGGTTGGCATGGGGTACTCGTTTCTCCTGAGGGCTTTGTTCAGTGGCTTAGGGTCGATGCACAGTGTGACTTTCCCATTGCTCTTTGTTGTTACGACCAAACTGCTTATCCACTCCGTTGGCGTGTCTACTTTAGTGACCACGTCCAGTTTTTTCAACCTCTTCAGCTCGTCCTTCACTTTCTCTTGCACTGCTATCGGCCACTTTCTGCAAGGCATCTTCATTGGAGCAATACTGGGGTCTGTTTCTAGGTGTAATTTCCCTTCTAGTTTTCCTTCTCCTTCAAAGACATCGTTGTACTTTGTGAACATATCTTTTGCATTTTCTTCCTCTTTCTGATTCGCCGCTATCGTTACAATGTTCTCTTCATTGATCGTCAACAATTGCATGTGCTGTACAGCTTTCAGTCCCAGTACTGGCTTACAGTCCGTTTTGGTGATCGCGAAGTTGACTTTGTATTTCCTTCTGTTCTTGGGGTTTTTCACTCGCAGCACTATCTCCCCCACAGGCTTCATTTCTGTTCTGTTGAACATCACCAGCTTCTTCTTCGTCTCTTGCAGGTCAGACTTTCTTCCATCTCCTGTGACTTCTCTGTACAGGCTCTCAGACATCACGTTTGTTGTTGCACCTGTGTCAAGAAGAAATGTTACCGGAATCTCATTTATCAGCATTTTTACTCGTATGTTTCTCTCCTTTTTTCTGGTTTTGTCCTCGATCCCGAGGATTTCATTATCGCTTTCAGTGTTAGTCTCCTCTTCTTCGAAGTGCCGAACTCTTGTTTTCTTTTGATTTTTCTTGGGTTTTGTTCTGCAGCATGAAGCAAAGTGATTATTTCCTCCACAAGCTTTGCATTTTCTTCCAAATGCTGGACATTTCTCTTTTGCTCTTGGGTGCTTTCCACCACAATATCCGCATTTCTCTCTGTACTCTGGTTTGTTTCCTTTGCTATACTGCTTTGCTGTCGTCTTTTCTTTGAAGATAGATTCTCCTGCTGCTTGATGTCTGCAGTTGAATCTGAATGCTTCGTAAGTTTCATTGGTTGAACCCACACAGTATCCTTCGAATTTCTGGAGAACAGTGTCAATGTCATTTCTTTCAGCTTCATTAGCAAATGCCAATCCTTCATAGATGTCCATAGCATCCAGCCCGATGCAAGAAAGAAAAACTGCTGTTCTGTATGTTGAGTCTTCTTCTGTCTGTGTTGTCACAATTTCATAGCTGTCCCAAAGCCTCTTGAATTTACTCAAGCTGCTCTGCAGGTTTCCTCCATTCACATCAAGTTTAGGAGGCAAGGGAATCTTGGATTGTCGTCGACTGGCTCTTCTCTCTTCTTGTTCATCTTCCATGGTTGAACTTTAGTCTTCAATATTCTGGATTTTTGTTGGAGTTCGTAATCACGATTCTGACACCATGTTTCGTTCTTTCTACAGCCAACTCGGAAGACAGGGCAATGCTTCTTCGTCTTTACTCGTCACTGTCTGATTCTCAACTGTCTATATGTATATACATTTCACAGTGAACAGCAATCAGTTATCATTTAAACGAATATCATGCCGTGCTGTTATCCGCACGCTGTTTACTGTCAACACACGTCACACCAACAGTGTGTACATCAATCCTGTTATATCGCATCAATAGCTGTCTCCAAACAACACAATACTGGTAAAACACCAACAATGTCTACATCAATCAGTCTGTTATATCACATCATTGTCTGTCTCCAAACAACACAATACTGGTAATACACCAACAGTGTCTACATCAATCCTCTTATATCGCATCATTGTCAGTCTCCACACACTACAACACTAGTAACACACCAACAGTGTCTACATCAATCAGTGTGTTATATCACATCATTGTCTGTCTCCAAACACTACAATACTGGTAACAGAACCAACAGTGTCTATATCAATCAGTCTGTTATAACACATCATTGTCTGTCCCCAAACACTACAATCCTGGTAACACACCAACAGTGTCTACATCAATCAGTCTGTTATATCACATCATTGTCTGTCTCCAAACACAGCAATACAGGTAACACAACCAACAATGTTTACATCAATGAATCTGTTACCTCACAGCATTGTCTGTCTCCAAACAACACAATACTGGTAACACACCAACAATGTCTACATCAATCAGTCTGTTATATCACATCATTGTCTGTCTCCAAACACTACAATACTGGTAACACACCAACAGTGTCTACATCAATCAGTCTGTTATATCACTTCATTGTCTGTCTCCAAACACTACAATACTGGTAACAGAACCAACAGTGTCTACATCAATCAGTCTGTTATATCACATCATTGTCTGTCCCCAAACACTACAATCCTGGTAACACACCAACAGTGTCTACATCAATCAGTCTGTTATATCACATCATTGTCTGTCTACAAACACTACAATACAGGTAACACACCAACAATGTCTACATCAATCCTGCTAAATCACATCATTTTCTGTCTCCAAACACTACAATACTGGTAACACATCAACAGTGTCTACATCAATCAGTACGTTATATCACACCATTGTCTGTCTCCAAACACAGCAAGACAGGTAACACACCATCAATGTCTACATCAATCAATCTGTTACATCACATCATTGTCTGTCTCCAAACACTACAATACTGGTAACACACCAACAATGTCTACATCAATCAGTCAGTTATATCACATCATTGTCTGTCTCCAAGCACTACAATACTGAAACAACTCGCCATTTCTGGGAAGAAGAGGACTAGAGCCCTTAAAGCGATGGCAGAGGCAGCAGAAAGGAGCTCAAGCTGGATCTGGGCAAGGAGGAACCAAAAAAGTGAACTTCATAAGGATTAAATTCCCTACAGATGATGTGTGCCCCGTTAGCACATTGGTAAAATCGCGTACCGCAGTTTTGAAGCGCAGAATCGCCCAGGTTCGATCCCCGGCGTGGGAAAAAAAAAACAACAAAAAAAACAAAACAAAAAAAATAGACAACAGCAGAAGGGCATCCAGGAGTCATGACCTGGATGTGGCCCGGCCCCCCGAGAGTGTAAGGAATTCAGGGCCGAAACACTTGTCTAAAGGGGGTTACTTCTCTGAAGACCTTCTGTTGTCTAGCTCTCCCTAGAGTTTCTTTCTACCTGGTAATACACCAACAGTGTCTACATCAATCTTCTTAAATCGCATCATTGTCTGTCTCCAAATACTACAATACTGGTAACACACCAACAATGTCTACATCAGATCTGTTATATCACATCATTGTCTGTCTCCACACACCACAATACTAGTAACACACCAACAGTGTCTACATCAATCAGTCTGTTATATCACATCATTGTCTGTCTCCAAACACTACAATACTGGTAACAAACCAACAATGTCTACATCAATCCTGTTATATCACATCATTGTCTGTCTCCAAACATTACAATACTGGTAACACACCAACAGTGTCTACATCAATCAGCACGTTATATCACATCATTGTCTGTCTCCAAAAAACTACAATACTGGTTATATACCAACAATGTCTACATCAATCCTGTTATATCACATAATTGTCTGTCATCAAACACTGTATCGTTCTCTTTACATCTCAGGAGATGATAGTCTGCACCAGGAGGCGTTGTGGTCATGACGTGCACTTTCTGCTGTGGCTGTGCAGGAGTGTTACCAGCGAAGCTGGAGTGATCTCTCCAGGTGCAGGCCTGGGCAAGTGAATATGGAGGACGAGCTGCTGCCCATGCAGCAGATCCCCACTCTCCTCACCACTAGTAGAATCCAGGGGAAAGACGAAGGCCTGTACGCCTGGTACCAGGGGCGACGCAGGAGTTGCCAGAACGAGGTTGTAGACAACGGCGAACTGCCTTAGGGACTCCTACTCCGGATTTTTCCTAAGGGTTGACTCCCGAAGCCTTTCCTATGAGTGGGTATGGCCGCATAGCAGCGGAGGTTTGAAATCAGAGTTTTCCTTCTCTTAGATGAGCTGTCTTCCCAGACTGATGAGACCCATCTACACAAAGCACTGGATTTCAGGCGCCAGTAACACGTCTTCACCCCCTTCTCCTATCAGTAGTAGCAGTTCCACCGGGCTTATATCTAAGCCACGAGAGCAGGCTAGGAGATGGACTTAGTTGTCAGAGGCTATTGGAGACGTGCGCCGTGAGGGGCATTTTATAGACAATGGGAGCTTGTCCCCATTGCCACCCCTCAGCTATGACAACCTTGGACACCAATACTGGTAACACACCAACAGTGTCTACATCAATCAACACGTTATATCACATCATTGTCTGTCTCCAAACACAGCAATACAGGTAACACACCAACAATGTCTACATCAATCAGTCTGTTATATCACATCATTGTCTGTCAACAAACTCTACAATACTGGTAACACACCAACAGTGTCTACATCAATCAGTCTGTTATATCACATCATTGTCTGTCTCCAAACACTACAATACTGGTAACACACCAACAGTGTCTACACCAATCAGTCTGTTATATCACATCATTGTCTGTCACCAAACTCTACAATACTGGTAACACACCAACAGTGTCTACATCAATCAGTCTGTTGGTAACACTACAATACCTGTTATATCACATGACTGTCTGTCTCCAAACACTACAATACTGGTTACATACCAACAGTGTCAACTGGTAACTGCTACTCTCCGTGTTGTGTCGATGCTGTGTTTTTAGCGAAGCTGGAGTGACCTCTCCAGGTGCAGGCTTGGGCAAGTGAATATTGAGGACGAGCTGTTGCCCATGCAGCAGATCCCCACTCTCCTCGCCACTAGTAGAATCCAGGGGAAAGACGGAGGCCTGTACGCATGGTACCAGGGGCGACGCAGGAGTTGCCAGAACGAGGTTGTAGACAACGGCGAACTGCCTTAGGGACTCCGACTCCGGATTTTTCCTAAGGGTTGACTCCCGAAGCCTTTCCTATGAGTGGGTATGGCCGCATAGCAGCGGAGGTTTGAAATCAGAGTTTTCCTTCTCTTAGATGAGCTGTCTTCCCTGACTGATGAGCCCCATCTACCCAAAGCACTGGTTTTCAGGCGCCAGTAACCGCCTTCACCCTTCTCATATCAGTAGTATGCAGTTCCGCAGGACTTATATTTAAGCCACGTCAGCAGGCTAGGAGCTGGACTTAGTTGTCAGAGGCTATTGGAGACGCGCGCCGTGAGGGGCATTTTATAGACAATGGGAGCTTGTCCCATTGCCACCCCTCGGCTATGACAACCTTGGACACCAATACTGGTAACACACCAACAGTGTCTACATCAATCAAGTCTGTTATATCACATCATTGTCTGTCTCCAAACACAGCAATACAGGTAACACACCAACAGTGTCTACATCAATCAGTCTGTTATATCACATCATTGTCTGTCAACAAACTCTACAATACTGGTTAAAACACCAACAGTGTCTACACCAATCAGTCTGTTATATTCACATCATTGTCTGTCTGTTCAAGACTACAATACTAATGACACCAACAATGTCTACATCAATCGTGTTATACCAATCATGTCTGTCTCAACACTCATTAGGTAAGACACCAACATGTCTACTCAATCATCTGTTATATCACATCTTTGTCTGTCACCAACACTACAATACTGGTAACACACCAACAGTGTCTACATCAATCAGTCTGTTATATCACATCATTGTCTGTCTCCAAACACTACAATAAGGTAAGACACCAACAATGTCTACATCAATCATCTGTTATATCAACATCTTTGTCTGTCACCAAACACTACAATACTGGTAACACACCAACAGTGTCTACATCAATCAGTCTGTTTATCACATCATTGTCTGTCTCCAAACACTACAATATAGGTAAGACACCAAAAATGTCTACATCAATCACTCTGTTATATCACATCTTTGTCTGTCACCAAACACTACAATACTGGTAACACACCAACAATGTCTACATCAATCAGTCTGTTATATCACATCATTGTCTGTCTCCAAACACTACAATATAGGTAAGACACCAACAGTGTCTACATCAATCAGCTGTTATATCACATCATTGTCTGTCACCAAACACTACAATACTGGTAACACACCAACATGTCTACATCAATCAGTCTGTTATATCACATCATTGTCTGTCTGTCTCCAAACACTACAATACTGGTAACACACCAACAGTGTCTACATCAATCAGTCTGTTATATCACATCATTGTCTGTCTGTCTCCAAACACTACAATACTGGTAACACACCAACAGTGTCTACATCAATCATGTTATATCACATTATTGTCTGTCTCCAAACACTACAATACTAATAAACACCAACAATGTCTACATTAGTCTGTTATATCACAGAATTGTCTGTCTCCAAACACTACAATACTGGTAACACACCAACAGTGTCTACATCAATCTGTTATATCACATCATTGTCTGTCTCCAAACACTACAATACTGGTAACACACCAACAGTGTCTACATCAATCAGTCTGTTCTATCACATCATTGTCTGTCTCTCTCCAAACACTACAATACTGGTAACACACCAACAGTGTCTACATCAATCAGTCTGTTATATCACATCATTGTCTGTCTGTCTCCAAACACTACAATACTGGTAACACACCAACAGTGTCTACATCAATCGTCTGTTATATCACATCATTGTCTGTCTCCAAACACTACAATACTGGTAACACACCAACAGTGTCTACATCAATCCTGTTATATCACATCATTGTCTGTCTCCAAACACTACAATACTGGTAACACACCAACAGTGTCTACATCAATCAGTCTGTTCTATCACATCATTGTCTGTCTCTCCAAACACTACAATACTGGTAACACACCAACAGTGTCTACATCAATCAGTCTGTTATATCACATCATTGTCTGTCTCCACACTAACAATACTGGTAATACACCAACAATGTCTACATCAATCAGTCTGTTATATCACATCATTGTCTGTCTCTCTCCAAACACTACAATACTGGTAACACACCAACAAGTCTACATCAATCAGTCTGTTATATCACATCATTGTCTATCTCCAAACACTACAATACTGGTAACACACCAACAGTGTCTACATCAATCAGTCTGTTATATCACATCATTGTCTGTCTCCACACACAACAATACTGGTAACACACCAACAGTGTATACATCAATCAGTCTGTTATATCACATCATTGTCTGTCTCTCTCCAAACGCTACAATACAGGTAACACACCAACAGTGTCTACATCAATCAGCATGTTATATCACATCATTGTCTGTCTCTCTCCAAACGCTACAATACAGGTAACACACCAACAGTGTATACATCAATCAGTCTGTTATATCACATCATTGTCTGTCTCTCTCCAAACACTACAATTCAGGTAACACACCAACAATGTCTACATCAATCAGTCTGTTATATCACATCATTGTCTGTCTCTCTCCAAACACTGCAATTCAGGTAACACACCAACAATGTCTACATCAATCAGTCTGTTATGTCTCCAAACACTAATCATTTGGTCAACATATATAACCACACCCACTACGTACATCAATATGGGTTCAGTGTAATGGTTAGCACTCTAGACTCTGAATAATAATTAATAATAATAATTACAATATTTATATAGCGCAAAATCTTGATAAAATCAAATATAAGCGCTGAAGCAGACACACACGCACGCACGCACGCACGCACACACACACACGCACGCACGCACGCACACGCACGCACCACACACACACACACACACACACACACACACACACGCATGGCTATAAATGGGGAGAAAGAATAAAAGCAATAAAAGCAAGAATAAAAGCAATGGAAAATTATAGAGAGCATAGCATATACAATTATATATTATAACCATGTGATTCCCCTCCGAGCGGAGACAGGCTGCAGAGGGGGGGGGGGGGGGTGAGTGAGGTTAGGATTTTATGCGGAGGAGAAAAGGTGAGTTTTGAGAGCGGACTTGAAGGAGACAAAAGTAGGTTGCTGACGGACTGAGAGAGGAATTTGTTCCAGGAGAGTGGACCAGAAACAGAGAAGGCTCGTGGACCATAGATATTGAGCTTAGTGCGTGGAAAGCGAAAAGTCAGAGGATCGGAGGCAGAGTGGAGGGTACGTGAGGGAAGATAGATCTCAAGTAGGCTTGACAGGTAATCGGGGGCTGCGTTATTGAGGCTTTTGTAGCACATGGTGTCTAGTTTGTACTGTATGCGCTTTGATACAGGGAGCCAGTGAAGTTGTGCCAGGAGAGGAGATATGTGGTCAGCTTTTTTCTTTTTGAGTACAAGGCGTACAGCATTGTTTTGAATGCGCTGTAGGATGTGAATGGTGGAGGCAGGAAGACCAGACAGGAGTGAATTGCAATAGTCAATGCGAGACATTATGAAGGAGAGAACGAGTTTTGCAGTTGTTTCGACAGAGAGATACTTCCTGATCAGCCTTATACGATGGAGATGATAATAGCAAGATCTGGCAGTTTGAGAAACAAACTTGTTCATGGACAGGGTAGAGTCAATGCAGACACCAAGGTTTTTAGCTGAATCAGAAATTGGGACTGATGTGTTACATAATGGGAGAGAAAGAGAAGACAGCTGAGAAAGTTTCTGACGGGTGCCAATGAGGATAGCTTCTGTCTTGTCGTCATTAAGCTGAAGTTTGTTGAACGTCATCCAGTTCTTAATGTCCGAGTAACACTCAGTGGTGCGAGTCAACAGGCGCTGTATATTATCAGGTGAGTCACTGTCTTGAAGTTGGGTGTCATCAGCATAGAAGTGGTGCTTTATAGAGTGGGAGTTGATGATGGTGGACAGGGGGGAGGTGTAAAGAGTGAAAAGAACAGGGCCAAGGACAGATCCTTGTGGAACACCACAGTTCAGGTATGCAGGTTGAGAGTAAGTACCATTGATGAGAACAGTTTGTTTTCTGTTTGATAAATACGAAGTGAAAAAGGAGAGAGCAATGTCAGAGATGCCAAAAGTATGATGAAGTCTAGAAAGGAGAATCCATGGTCAATGGTATCGAAGGCTGCAGACAGATCAAGGAGTGTGAGGAGAGAGACTTTGCAAGTATCAGTTGCAAGGAGGAGATTGTTGAGAATGTGTAGTAGGGCAGTTTCAGTGCTATGGCACTGGCGGTAGGCTGACTGGAAAGGATTGAGGAGATTGTTGGCAGACAGGTGAGAGTTCAGCTGGTTGAGGACGACTTTTTCAAGGAGTTTTGACAAGAAAGAGAGATTAGAGATAGGCCGGTAATTTGTCAGTTCATTTGGGTCTAAATTGTGTTTCTTGAGGAGAGGGTGAACATAGCAGACTTGAAAGAATCTGGGACAGTTCCAGTTTGAAGAGAAGTGTTGATGATGTCAGTGATGAATGGGAGGAAAGTAGGGAGACAGTCGGAGTAGAGAGAACCTGGAAGAGGATCCAGTTCGCAGGTTTTGAACGACATGGATCTGATTGTGTTGAACATTTCTTCTTGTGAGACTGGGGTAAAAGTAGTAAGAGGTGTGCCAGAGAAGGAACGGTCAGGTGGGCATGGTTGACAGGGTGTCCTGTCAAGCATGTCACGAAGAGTTTGTATTTTGGTGGTGAAATACTTGGAGAATACAGATGGGAGTTCTTCATTTGTATGTTTTGTTGGGAGAGGTAAATATTTTCGTGTGCCAAGGAGATGATTCATGGTTGTAAAGAGTTCTTTTGAAGAAGAGGCATTCAGGATTTTGGTTTGGAAATAGCTTGTTTTTGCTGATGCAATGAGGGTGGATACTTTGTTTTAGAGGCTTGGAAAAGTTGCCTGTGTATAGTGAGTTTGGATTTCCGCCAACGATCCGAGTTCAAATTCGGTGGAACCTCCTTAAGCGAGAAGAGTGGCAGAATGGTTCAGACGTTTACCTGCCAGTAACTAAACTCCAGCTTCCAGGGTTCGCTCCCCGACTTTTGTATTCTACCGGAAAGTCGACCTGAATGTCTAGTCCATCGAAAGGGGACGAAAAAACGAGTTGGACCCATGTGCCGTCTGGCTGCGCACGCTAAAGATCCCAGGGCTCTTGAAAACCGTGAAGAGCAGGGCCTTGCCCGACTGCCTTGATATAAAACATTGGAGAGATAGGCTGATTTCCCAGGTCCTACCGCTTGAAGACCAGTTAGCCTTCTTGCCTTTCTGAAGTCTTAGTTAAAAAAAGTGAATATGAATTTGAAGTAAGGGAGAGGGGATGATCACCGCCGTTGTGGTGCTGGCCCCGGGAAAGTTGAGGTCTCTGCCACCTCACTCCCCTACGACCCCAGGGTTATGGAACTATCTAGGTAGGACCTCAGCACCTGGCTGGCTCAAGGGGTTATGTGCAGTTACAAGGCTTGTGCCATGATCATTCTGGATCTTCTCCATCACATGGCACCTGTAACGTAAGTCCTATTTGGAATTCATTCCGAGCGCGGAGACGTCATCTTGAGAAACTGAAACTGAAACTGAAACAACATGGTATCATTCATACGTATCTCAGCGTGCGTGCTTGCGTCATTGCTGGTGTGGTGGAGTCTTATACGTTCCGTGCAGAGACGCTCGCAACACGACCTCGTCAACAAACACACCGCTCACACTCGTGCAGACAAACACACACGCTCACACTCGTGCAGACAAACACACACGTACACACTCGTGCAGACAAACACACACGTACACTCGTGCAGACAAACACACACGCTCACACTCGTGCAGACAAACACACACGCTCACACTCGTGCAGACAAACACACACGCCCGTCAGACAACCACCACTCGTGCAGACAAACACACACGCTCACACTCGTGCAGACAAACACACATGCACACTCACATGTAGATAAACATTCATGCACAACTCATATACAGACACACAAACATGCATACACTCACATACCGACAAACACAGACACATATTCACATATACACACGTAGACGCACTTGTGTACATATACACACATAAACACACCGCAAAATCACACAGACATAGCACACCCACACACTCACACGCACGCATCCTCCCCCCCCCCCCCACACGCAAACTCACACGTAAACGCGCACACACACACACACACACACACACACACACACACACACACACACACACACACACACACGCACACACACACACACACACACGCATACACACGCACGCACACACACACACACACACACACACACACACACACACACACATACACACACACACGCACATACACTCACACATACACACACACATAAATAAACACACACACACACACACACACACACACACACACACACACACACTCACGTGAATAAACCCATACAAACACAAATAAACACACACACACACACATACACAGAAATAAATTCACACACAATCCCATATTGGCAGATGTGATGCGTCTAGTGTGTCGGCTTCGGCCTGTACCGCTGGTTAGCACTGCTGTGCGAAAAGAAGAGCAAGGCGTAAGTCTCTTCCTGTCAGTACATAGCCTCTCCATCAGCAAGCCCTACGCTGTGCCTCCTCGTGACGACAGGCGGTAACTGAGCACCTCAAGGACTCAGGCTGAATCTCGTAGGACTCGGAGGAGGTCTGGCCCCCAGACGTGAGGCATACAGGCCCACCAGCGTGTGGACACGCCCTGGTGCTAACGAACCAGATCCCCAAGCTATGGGTAAATAGCTCCACTGTCTTGTGGACATCTCGAAAGCCTTGGTATAGTCAACAAAGCATAAATACAAAAACTTCATCTCAACTGACCTCTATGATAGTTCTTAGGATGTATATGGCATTAATAGTTCCCTTCCCCTCCACAAATCCACACTGTTCTTCTGCTATTTCTCTTTTGATTCTATTCCTTGTCCTCATCATGATTATTCTTAACAGGATTTTTGTTACATAACTCATCAAACTGATTGTGCGATGGAGTTCGCATTCTATAGCCCCTGTCTTCTTTGGAAGTGCAATGAAAATTGATTTTGAGATATCTTTGGGGATTTTTCCAGTGTCAAAAATTTCATTTAGGAGGACTGTTATTTTTTCAATGCCAAGTTCCTCCAGGGCTTCAATCATCTCTGTAGTAATGTTGTCTGGTCCTGGGGCTTTTCCTGGTTTCATCTTTTTCAGTGCTGCTCTAACTTCATCTTTCATTATGGGTGGTCCTTCAAAGTTCTTTTTATAATGTGTTCTTCGTTTCTGTCATCCTCAAAAAGGTCTTTAATGTAGTCACCCCATCTGTCTGATATTTTGTCTTTTTCCATGATAAGCGTGCCATCTTTCGATTTCAAGCAACCAGTTGATGTGCTTGTATTTTTCCTGTGGACAATTTCGGTATGTTTATGTGTGTATATGTACACAAGTGCGTCTACGTGTGTATATGTGAATATGTGTCTGTGTTTGTCGGTATGTGAGTGTATGCATGTGTGTGTGTCTGTATGTGAGTTGTGCATGAATGTTTATCTATATGTGAGTGTGCATGTGTGTTTGTCTGCACGAGTTTAAGCGTGTATGTTTAGACGAGTGTGAGCGTGTGTGTTTGTCTGCACGTGTGTGAGCGTGTGTGTTTGTCTGCACGAGTGTGAGCGTGTGTGTTTGTCTGCACGAGTGTGAGCGTGTGTGCTTGTCTGCACGAGTGTGAGCGTGTGTGTTTGTCTGCACGAGTGTGAGGGTGTGTGTTTGTCTGTACGAGTGTGAGCGTGTGTGTTTGTCTGCACGTGTGTGAGCGTGTGTGTTTGTCTGCACGAGTTTGAACGTGTGTGTTTGTCTGCATGAGTGTGAGCGTGTGTGTTTGTCAGCACGAGTGTGAGCGTGTGTGTTTGTCTGCACGAGTGTGAGCGTGTGTGTTTGTCTGCACGAGTGTGAGCGTGTGTGTTTGTCTGCACGAGTGTGAGCGTGTGTGTTTGTCTGCACGAGTGTGAGCGTGTGTGTTTGTCTGCACGAGTGTGAGCATGTGTGCTTGTCTGCACGAGTGTGAGCGTGTGTGTTTGTCTGCACGAGTGTGAGCGTGTGTGTTTGTCTGCACGGGTGTGAGCGTGTGTGTTTGTCTGCACGAGTGTGATCGTGTGTGTTTGTCTGCACGAATGTGAGCGTGTGTGTTTGCTCTGCACGAGTGTGATCGTGTGTGTTTGTCTGTAGAAGTGTGAGCGTGTGTGTTTGTCTATACGTGTGTGAACGTGTGTGTTTGTCTGAACGAGTGTGAGCGTGTGTGTTTGTCTATACGTGTGTGAGCGTGTGTGTTTGTCTGAACGAGTGTGAGCTTGTGTGTTTGTCTATACGTGTGTGAGCGTGTGTGTTTGTCTGCACGAGTGTGAGCGTGTGTGTTTGTCTGCACGAGTGTGAGCGTGTGTGTTTGTCTGCACGAGTGTGAGCGTGTGTGTTTGTCTGCACGAGTGTGAGTGTGTGTGTTTGTCTGCACGAGTGTGAGCGTGTGTGTTTGTCTGCACGAGTGTGAGCGTGTGTGTTTGTCTGCACGAGTGTGAGCGTGTGTGTTTGTCTGCACGAGTGTGAGCGTGTGTGTTTGTCTGCACGAGTGTGAGCGTGTGTGTTTGTCTGCACGAATGTGAGCGTGTGTGTTTGTCTGCACGAGTGTGAGCGTGTGTGTTTGTCTGCACGAGTGTGAGCGTGTGTGTATTTCTGCACGAGTGTGAGCATGTGTGTTTGTCTGCACGAGTGTGAGCGTGTGTGTTTGTCTGCACGAGTGTGAGCGTTGTGCGTAGTTCTGCACGAGTGTGAGCGTGTGTGTTTGTCTGCACGAATGTGAGCGTGTGTGTTTGTGTGTAGAAGTGTGAGCGTGTGTGTTTGTCTATACGTGTGTGAGCGTGTGTGTTTGTCTGAACGAGTGTGAGCGTGTGTGTTTGTCTATACGTGTGTGAGCGTGTGTGTTTGTCTGAACGAGTGTGAGCGTGTGTGTTTGTCTATACGTGTGTGAGCGTGTGTGTTTGTCTGCACGAGTGTGAGCGTGTATGTTTGTCTGCACGAGTGTGAGCGTGTGTGTTTGTCTGCACGAGTGTGAGCGTGTGTGTTTGTCTGCACGAGTGTGAGCGTGTGTGTTTGTCTGCAAGAGTGTGAGCGTGTGTGTTTGTCTGCACGAGTGTGAGCGTGTGTGTTTGTCTGCACGAGTGTGAGCGTGTGTGCGAGCGTCTCTGCACGTGAGTGGAACGTATGTGTCTCCAACACACAAGCAACGACGCAAGCACGCACGCTGAGATAAGTATGAATGATACCATGTTGTTTCATTTCAGTTTCTCAAGATGACATCTCCTCGCTCGGAATGAATTCCATATAGCACTTACGTTACAGGTGCCATGTGATGGAGAAGATCCAGAATGATCATGGTACAAGCCTTAAAACTGCACACAAACCCATGAGCCAGCCAGGTCCTGAGGTCCTACCTAGATAGTTCCATAGCTCTGGGAACGTAGGGGAGTGAGGTGGCAGAGACCTCAACTTCTCCCGGGGTCTGCACCAAGAAGGCAGCGCCCATCCGCTCTTCCTCTCTTCAAATTCATATTCATATTTACTTTTTTTTACCACGACTACAGAAAGACAAGAAGGCTAATGGGTCTTTACACAGTGGGACCTGGGAAATCAACCTATCCTTCCAGTGTTTTATACCAAGGCAGTCGCACAATGCTCTGCTCTTCACGATTTTCAGTTGCCCTGTGATCTTTAGCGTGCGCAGCCAGACGGCACATGGGTCTGACCCGTTTTTCGTCCCCTTCTGAAGGACGTTCAGTTCGATTTTCCGGTCAAAGTGAGTAGAAAAGTTGGGGAGTGAACCCTGGAACCTCGAGTTTTAGTTATGGCAAGCAAACGTCTGAACCATTCTGCCAATATTCTCGCTTAAGGAGGCTCACCAAGATTTGAACTGGGATCTCTGGATTCAGAGTCTAGAGTGCTAACAATTACACTGAAACCATAGCGATGTACGTAGTGGCTGTGGTTACATGTGTTGACCATATAACTAGTGTTTGGAGACAGACAATGATGTGATATAACAGACTGATTGATGTAGACACTATTGTGTGTTACCAGTATTGTAATGTTTGGAGACAGACAATGATGTGATATAACAGGATTGATGTAGACACTGTTGGTGTGTTACCAGTATTGTAGTGTTTGGAGACAGACAATGATGTGATATAACAGGCTGATTGATGTAGACACTGTTGGTGTGTTACCAGTATTGTAGTGTTTGGAGACAGACAATGATGTGATATAACAGAATTGATGTAGACACTGTTGGTGTGTTACCAGTATTGTAGTGTTTGGAGACAGACAATGATGTGATATAACAGACTGATTGATGTAGGCACTGTTGGTGTGTTATCAGTATTGTAGTGTTTAGTGACAGACAATGATGTGATACAACAGGCTGATTGATGTAGACACTGTTGGTGTGTTACCAGTATTGTAGTGTTTGGAGACAGACAATGATGTGATATAACGTGCTGATTGATGTAGACACTGTTGGTGTGTTACCAGTATTGTAGTTTTTGGAGACAGACAGACAATGGTGTGATATAAGAGACTGATTGATGTAGACACTGTTGGTGTGTTACCAGTGTTGCAGTGTTTGGAGACACAAAATGATGTGATATAACGTGCTGATTGATGTAGACACTGTTGGTGTGTTACCAGTATTGTAGTGTTTGGAGACAGACAATGATGTGATATAACAGGCTGATTGATGTAGACAGTGTTGGTGTGCTACCAGTATTGTAGTGTTTGGAGGCAGACAATGATGTGATATAACAGGCTGATTGATGTAGACACTGTTGGTGTGTTACCCGTATTGTAGTGTTTGGAGAGAGACATACAATGGTGTGATATAACAGGATTGATGTAGACACTGTTGGTGTGCTACCCGTATTGTAGTGTTTGGAGACAGACAGACAATGATGTGATATAACAGGCTGATTGATGTAGACACTGTTGGTGTGTGTTACCCGTATTGTAGTGTTTGGAGACAGACAGACAATGATGTGATATAACAGACTGATTGATGTAGACACTGTTGGTGTGTTACCCGTATTGTAGTGTTTGGAGACAGACAGAAAATGATGTGATATAACAAGATTGATGTAGACACTGTTGGTGTGTTACCAGTTTTGTAGTGTTTGGTGACAGAAAATGATGTGATATAACAGGGTTGATGTAGACACTGTTGATGTGTTACCAGTATTGTAGTGTTTGGTGACAGACAATGATGTGATATAACAGACTGATTGATGTAGTCACTGTTGGTGTGTTTCCAGTATTGTAGTGTTTGGTGACAGATAATGATGTGATATAACAGACTGATTGATGTAGACACTGTTGATGTGTTACCAGTATTGTAGTGTTTTGTGACAGACAATGATGTGATATAACAGACTGATTGATGTAGACACTGTTGATGTGTTACCAGTATTGTAGTGTTTGGAGACAGACAATGATGTGATATAACAGACTGATTGATGTAGACACTGTTGGTGTATTACCAGTATTGTAGTGTTTGGAGAGAGACAGATAATGATGTGATATAACAGACTGATTGATGTAGACACTGTTGATGTGTTACCAGTATTGTAGTGTTTGGAGACAGACAATGATGTGATATAACAGACTGATTGATGTAGACACTGTTGATGTGTTACCAGTATTGTAGTGTTTGGAGACAGACAATGATGTGATATAACAGACTGATTGATGTAGACACTGTTGATGTGTTACCAGTATTGTAGTGTTTGGAGACAGATAATGATGTGATATAACATGCTGATTGATGTAGACACCGTTGGTGTGTTACCTGTATTGTAGTGTTTGGAGACAGACAATGATGCGATATAACAGGCTGATTGATGTAGACACTGTTGGTGTATTACCAGTATTGTAGTGTTTGGAGACAGACAGAAAATGATGTGATATAACAGGATTGATGTAGACACTGCTGGTGTGTTACCCGTATAGTAGTGTTTGGAGACAGACAATGATGTGATATAACAGGATTGATGTAGACATTATTGTGTGTTTACCAGTTTTGTAGTGTTTGGTGACAGACAATGATGTGATATAACAGGATTGATGTAGACACTGTTGATGTTTTTCCAGTATTGTAGTGTTTGGTGACAGACAATGATGTGATATAACAGACTGATTGATGTAGACATTGTTGGTGCGTTACCAGTATTGTAGTGTTTGGAGACAGACAGACAATGATGTGATATAGCAGGATTGATGTAGGCACTGTTGGTGTGTTTCCAGTATTGTAGTGTATGGAGACAGGCAGACAATGATGTGATATAACGTGCTGATTGATGTAGACACTGTTGGTGTGTTACCAGTATTGTTGTGTGTGGAGACAGACAATGATGTGATATAACAGACTGATTGATGTAGACACTGTTGGTGTGTTACCAGTATTGTAATGTTTGGAGACAGACAATGATGTGATATAACGTGCTGATCGATGTAGACAATGTTGGGGTGTTACCAGTATTGTAGTGTTTGGAGACAGACAATGATGTGATATAACAGACTGATTGATGTAGACACTGTTGGTGTGTTACCAGTATTGTAGTGTTTGGAGAGAGACAGACAATGATGTGATATAACAGGATTGATGTAGACACTGTTGGTGTGTTGCCAGTATTGTAGTGTTTGGAGAGAGACAGACAATAATGTGATATAACATGATTGATGTAGACACTATTGGTGTGTTACCAGTTGTGTAGTGTTTGGTTACAGAAAATGATGTTATATAACAGACCGATTGATGTACACTATTGCTGAGGTCACAGTTCAGACAGTTCACAGTTCAGACAGTTCACAGTTCAGACAGTTCACAGTTCAAACAGTTCAGACAGTTCACAGTTCAGACAGTTCACAGTTCAGACAGTTCACAGTTCAGACAAGGCAGTTGGTCGACTTGTGCGGAACACTGATGTAACTGACATGGTCTGTCACACTTATATCATAAACAATTAGCACTGACAACAAATTTCACATGGTCAGTTGGTAATGAAATGCATAGATAACACATTTCTCACAGATAGAGAGAGAGAGAGAGAGAGAGAGAGAGAGAGAGAGAGAGAGAGAGAAGACAGAGAGAGAGAGCAAGAGAGAAAGAGAGAAGAGAGAGAAAGAGAGAGAAAGAGGGAGAGAAAGGGAGAAGACAGAGAAGAGAGAGAGAGAAAGAGAGAAGACAGAAAGAGAATGAAGACAGAGAGAGAGAGGACAGAGAGACAGAGAGAAGAAAGAGAGACAGACAGAGAAAGAGAGAGAGAGGGGGAGAAGACAGACAGAGAGACAGAAGACAGAGAGAGAGAGCGAGAGAGAGAGAGAGAGAGAGAGAGAGACAGACAGACAGACAGCCAGACAGACAGAAGAGAGAGAGAGAGAGAAGGAGAAGAGAGAGAGAGACAGAGACAGAGAAAGACAGAGAAGAGCGAGAGAGAAAGAGAGAGAGAGAGAACGAGAGAGAAAGGAGAAGACAGAAAGAGAGAATGAAGACACAGAGAGAGAGAGACAGAGAAGGAGAGACAGAAGAAAGAGAGAGGGAGAGAGAAAGAGAGAAGACAGAGAGAGAGAGAGAAGCACTCAGAGAGAGAAAGAGAGAAGACAGAGAGAGAGAGAGAGAGAGAGAGACAGAGACAGACAGAGAGAGAGAAAGAGAGAGAGAGACAGAGAAAGAGAGAGAGGGGGATCAATTTACAATATCACACGCACTTGACTGTTTTTACAACCATATTTCTTAAACTGTTGTCATCAGGTTTCCCTGTTACTGGTAAAAGTAACCCACACAACTGCCACATTGGTAGATGGGCCCATAGCCTTGGATGGCATCTAGGAGAAGGAAAACTCCGACCTCAAACCTCTGCTACTTGTAGCGTATCCGTCACGGAAAGCTCGGAGTAAACCCTAGGAAACATCAGGCTGACTTACTGCTGGCATCAGAGAGAACCCAAAGCTGACAACTCCAACAAGATGGCAGTGTGCAACGCCTGTACATTAGCACTTTACTGCATGGCGGCAATAAATGGACATCATATGACAAAAATGAACGAAAGTGAAAGCTTTCACTTGCACTGCTGCGGCATCCTCGACATCAAGAGGAGCGACAAAAAACAAATGCCCAGGTCTAGCACGCAGGTTCCACCATGCACAACTGCTCAGACAACGAGGCTGCGCTGTTGCATGGCGCCAGATGGAAGATGGACATATCCAAATGCAAAGGATAGTGAACTAGTCTCGACAAGAGTAGTTGACCGCCCACAGCTACGATACAAAGACGTCTGAACGCATGCTATGAAAGCTCTGGACATCAACACATAGAGCTGGAAGACACAGCAGCCAACCGCAACATCTGGCACAATGTGCTCCAGAAACAACTGAGGTTGGAGGAAAAGCAGACCCAGACCTCAACTGAGGAAAAGAGAGTCAGGCAGAAAGTGATGGCAGCATCCACACATGCATCCAATGTCACAGAGTCTGTCTTTCCCAGACTGGCCTTACCTGCCACAGCTGTCGCTGCTCCAGAGATGACTGGAATCAACACAACACTGGGGCGCATCATCCATAGTCGACGACGACTGACAGATGCCTACTACTTCTATAAATTATGGCTCCAATGACGGCACAGGCAGAATGCTATCTAGTAATGTTTTTTGTAAGTGGCCCATAGATTTGGAGTCTCTTCCTCTCAGTACATAGCCTCTCCATCAGCAAACCCTACGCTGTGCCTCCTCGTGGCGGCAGGCGGTAACTGAGCACCTCACGGAATCTCGTAGGACTCGGAGGAGGTCTGGCCCCAAGACGTGAGACATGCAGGCCCACCGGCGTGTGGACACGCCCTGGTGCCCACGAACCAGATCCCCAAGCTATGGGTAAATAGCTCCATTACCTTGTGGACACCTCAGGAGGAGTAAGGCTAAGGGAGTTAACCCTTAAAAAAACCGATGGAAGGCAAGGGGAAACCGCCATCGTAGTTTTTCCCCAGGAAAACCATGGACAGGAGAAAGAGAAAGAAGAAAGTTAACGACGTCAATAGGTGCTCCTGCAGAGCACCTTCGTCCGGAAGGGACTGTCATGCGGCGCAGGTGACACCAGACCGTCAGCCAGCTACTACGACCAAAATTAAATTCAACACCAAAATAACAACATGGAATGTAAGAACAATATTGCAGAAAGGTAAATTAGACAACATCAAAATGGAGATGGAAAGGCTTAATATTAGTATTTTAGGACTGGGGGAAGTGAGATGGAAGGGGGCAGGCATGATAACATCAGGGAATATACAGTGATATACTCTGGTGGTAATTCACATAAAAGAGGAGTAGGCATCATAATGGACAAAGACGAATCAAAAGCAGTTAAGGGATACTGGGCAGTGTCCAACAGAGTTTTACTGGTCAAATTCGGAGGCAAACCTTTTGATATCAACATCATACAGGTGTATGCACCAACATCCGCAAGTACTCAGGAAGAATCGACAACTTCTACGAAGTTTTAGAGATGGCCAAGGTCAATGTAAATCACAAGAAGTTACAGTCATAATGGGAGATTTTAATGCTAAAGTGGGACAGGATAGGGTGGAGGATATAGTTGGACCTCATGGCCTTGGTACACAAAATGAAAGAGGGGGAAGCTTGTAGAATGGGCACAGATGAATGAGTCCATAGTAGGAAACACCTTGTTTGAGCAGCCTAACAGAAGAAAACGGACTTGGATAAGTCCAGGAGATAATACCAAAAATCAAATTGACTACATCCTGATCAACAAAAGATTTAGAAATTCTTTACTGTCAGCAAAAACACTACCAGGTGCAGACTGCAACAGTGATCACAATCCGGTAGTGGGAAGGTTTAGGCTGAAATTGAGGAAAAGGAAACAGACCAAAAGCAACATCAAACTAAACTTTGGACTCTTAAAGTCAGATGAAATGATACGTCAAAAATTTAATGTACATTTCAAAACAAATGCTGTGCTCTGGAAGACGTTGGTGACAGTGAGGAACAATGGACAAAGTTGAGAAGTTCTATAAATGAAGCTTGTGAAGAAATCCCTAAGGCAAATAGAAAAGCAAAAAAGAGTTGGATGACTAATGAAATTTTGGCCTGATAGAGGAAAGGAGGAAGGCAAAGAGAAACGAGGAGATATACAGGAAGAAGATAAACAAAGAAATCAGGTATTAGGTGCAATGAAGCTAAGGAAGCTTGGCTGAACACAAAATGCAAAGAGATAGAAGAACGACACAAAATGGATCCTCAGGGTATGTACAGACGAATTGAAGAAAGTGTCCACAGGAAAAATACATGCACATCAACTGGTTGCTTGAAATCGAAAGATGTCACGCTTATCATGGAAAAAGACAAAATATTAGACATATGGGGAGAGTACATTAAAGACCTTTTTGAGGATGACAGAAACGAAGAACACACTATAAAAAGAATTTGAAGGACCACCCATAATGAAAGATGAAGTTAGAGCAGCACTGAAAAAGATGAAACCAGGAAAAGCCCCAGGACCAGACAACATTACTACAGAGATGATTGAAGCCCTGGAGGAATTTGGCATTGAACAAATAACAGTCCTCCTAAATGAAATTTATGACACTGGAAAAATCCCAAAGATATGTCAAAATCAATTTTCATTGCACTTCCAAAGAAGACAGGGGCTATAGAATGCTAACTCTTTCGCACAATCAGTTTGATGAGTCATGTAACAAAAATCCTGTTAGAATAATCATGATGAGGACAAGGAATAGAATCAAAAGAGAAATAGCAGAAGAACAGTGTGGATTTGTGGAGGGGAAGGGAACTATTAATGCATATACATCCTAAGAACTATCATAGAGAGGTCAGTTGAGATGAATAAGGATTAGTATTTATGCTTTGTTGACTATACCAAGGCTTTCGATAGGGTACAACATGATGAATTGATCAACCAAACTGGAGAGACTCAATGTCGATGGAAAAGATCTACGAATAATCAGGAATATGTACTGGAAACAAACAGCTGCAATGAGAATAGAAAACAATATAAGCTCTTTTCAAAACATCAAAAAGGAGTCAGATAGGTTGTGTTTTGTCACCAGATCTGTTTTCACTATATAGCGAAAACATTATGAGAAACCTAGAAAAGACCTGGATAAAAGGTTGGAGGGAAAATGATAAACAACATTCGGTACGCAGATGGCACCGTGCTAATTGCAGAAATGAAAGGGACCTAAAAAACCTTGTGAATATACTAGAAACAGAAAGCAAAGGTAAGGGTTGGAACTATACAGAAGGAAGACTGAAGTCATGGTGATCAGTAAAAAACATAAAATCCCCTCCTGCAAATAACAGCAAATGGCACAACCTTGACACAGATTAATAAGTTCAAATACCTGGAAACGGTCATTTCATCAGACGGCAGATGCACATCGGAAATAGCTGGCAGAATCGGCCAAGCCAAAACAGCATTCAAGAAGATGACAAGCATTCTTACCAACAAGTGCCTATCAATTACATCAAAAGAGAGTCCTTGAATGTTATATAGAACCATACTGTTGTTCGATGCGAGGCGGGGACAGTCAGCAAGCAAAGCCAGAGCAGGATCGAGGCAGCTGAGATGTGGTTTCTCAGAGAATGTTGAGAGTTCCATGGACAGCAAAAAAACAAATGAGACAGTCTTGATGTTACATCTCTACACGCCATCTCGAGCTTTGCGGTCCTCATCCGACACCGTCTCTATAGTATCCCCATAGTCCGCACTAAAAGGTTTGGGCAGCGTTCTTTTTCTATCAAGCTCCAACTATCTGGAATCAGCTACCTCGCTCACTCAGATACTCACCCTCTCTGTCCACATTCAAACGCTCCCTCAAAACTCATCTGTTTCCCAAATAACTGGTAATTTCTGCCCCCTCCCCCATGTACGTAATGTTGGCTTTATAATGTCTTAGTGTCAATGTGTCATTGCATTTGCATGTCCTGTGTGGTGTGTGTGTGTGGTGTGTGTGTGTGTGGTTGTGTGTGTGTCGTGTGTGGTTGTGTGTGTGTGTGTGTGTGTGTGTGTGTGTGTGTGTGTGTGTGTGTTGTCGTGTGTGTGTTTGTGGCGTGTTGTGCGTGCCTTGTGATTTCGGTTATATGTTTTGCATTGTTAACGCCTAGGGCATTAATTTGATTAGCGTACACAAAGTTCATAAAAAATAATAATAATATGACAACACACACACACTCACACAATCACAACAACACACACACACACACACACACACACACACACACACACACACACACACACACACACACACATCTTTCTACTGACTGATATCATTCATAGTGACACAGACGTTAAATCAAATAACAACGAACACACACACACACACACACACACACACACACACACACACACACACACACACACACACACACACAGCGACACACCACAACACACACGTAGGGCACACGCAAACACACACACACACACACACATCACGTACGTGCGCGCACACATGCGCACCACATGATACACATTACGTGCACACGCACATACACACACATACACACATGCACGCGCACGCATGCACACACACACTTGCACACACACACAACCACACAGACAACACAACATGCACGGCGCACACACACACACACCACACACACACACACACACACACACCACACACACAAACAAACACACACGTACATACACATACACACAAGAGCGCGCGCGCACACACACACTCACGCACACACTTACAGACATACGTACACACACACACACACAAACACACACACACACACACACACACACACACACACACACACACACACACACACACACACACATTCAATTCAAAATATCTGTAAAAAATTGCAGTATTCCTTTCTCTGTTCATCCATATCCTTTTTCTCAAGACCTTGCAGCTTCCTTTTCATTCTTTTTGTTGTTGTTGTTGTTGTTGTTGTTGTCTCTTATTCTGTTCCCCTCTGTCCCTTCCCTTCCCCTCCCCCCCCCCCCTAATTTCATCCTCTGTTCCAGTTTTTCCCGTCTAATATCACTCATAGTGAAAAGACGTTAAATCAAGGGACGGACGAACACACCCATCATATACACACATATGCACACACACACATACACACACATACACACACATACACATGCTCTTGCACACACGCACACACACACAGACATACACACACATCACACGCACGCGCGCACACACACACACATACCCACATACACACACATTCACACGCACACACACACACAACACACACACACACACACACACACACACACATACACACACACACACACACACACACACACAACACACACACACCCACAGCATGACATGTATGTTCTAAGGCTGGGTATAAGCCTTATACGCTGGCCAGAAGTTCAGGTTTTCCCAGATCTGTGTGTTCTATTACAGTGGTACTGGTGTCCAGTATTTTTGTGTGTCCATCAGTTGTGCTCAACTAGAGTCTGTCGTCACACCATAAACACGTGACAGCAGTCACTAAGTAGTCACACCATAAAAACGTGACAGCAGTCACTAAGTAGTCACACCATAAAACTTGACAGTAGTCACTAAGTAGTCACACCATAAAAACGTGACAGTAGTCACTAAGTAGTCACACCATAAAAACGTGACAGTAGTCACTAAGTAGTCACACCATAAAAACGCGACATTAGTCAATAAGTAGTCACACCATAAAATGTGACAGTAGTCACTAAGTAGTCACAGCATAAAAACGTGACAGTAGTCACTAAGTAGTCACACCATAAAACGTGACAGTAGTCACAAAGTAGTAACACCATAAAAAACGTGACACCAATCACTAAGTAGTCACACCATTAAAACGGGACAGCAGTCACTAAGTAGTCACACCATAAAACGTGACAACAGTCACTAAGTAGTCACATCATTAAAACGTGACAGAAGTCACTAAGTAGTCACACCATAAAACGTGACAGTAGTCACTAAGTAGTCACACCATAAAAACGCGACATTAGTCAATAAGTAGTCACACCATAAAATGTGACAGTAGTCACTAAGTAGTCACACCATAAAAACGTGACAGTAGTCACAAAGTAGTCACACCATAAAAACGTGACAGTAGTCACTAAGTAGTCACAGTTCACTGGACCACGTCGCCCACATCACCACCAAGATGCAAGGAGCACACGAAAACATACCGTCAGAAAAAAAAGTTAAAATGATTTTGCGCTCTCCTCTGTCGGTCTGTCTGTCTGTCTGTCGGTCTGTCTGTCTGTCTGTCTGTCTGTCTGTCTGTCTGTCTCTCTCTCTCATATACACAGACAGCACGCACACATGCGTGTACTTACACGAAGACATACAGTATGTTCATTTGAAAAAAAAACACTAAAACCCCGTGATTTCTCATACCTGACCTACATCTGTGTTTAAGCAAGTATACATAATGATGTCATTGATTTCATTTATTGACATCAGGAAGAGAGTTCTTCAGTGTTGTTTAGAACCAATACTGTTTTATGGGTGCGAAGCTTGGACAAACAACACGCAGAGTCAGAAAAAGATAGAGGCAGCAGAAATGTGGTTTCCAAGAACAATGTTAACCGCAAAGAAAGGAAACGAGACAGTCTTTAAAGAGGCAATCACAGTCAGGTGCTCTAATTCCCCTTTCCTCATAAAATGTCCTGTACATGTTGCTGGTCTTTTCCTAATCTTTTCTATTAATGGTTTTCTTGTGTCTGCCTCCTCCAAGACTGTCTCGTTTGTTTTCTTTGCTGTCCATGGAACTCTCAACATTCTTCTTAGAAACCACATCTCAGTTACCTCAATTTCGTTTTGACTTTGCGTGTTGACTTTCCACGCCTCACAACCGTACAACAGTATCGGTTCTATATAACATTCAAGAACTCTCTTCCTGATGTCAATTGATTTATTGGCAATAACGCTTTTCATCGTCTTGAATGTTGTTTTGGATTGGCCGATTCTGCTGACTATTTCTGATGTGCATCTACCGTCTGGTGAGATGACCGTTCCCAGATATTCTAATGAATCAACCTGTCTCAAAGCTGTTATTTTGCATGACGGTTTTTTGGTTGTTTTTTTTACTGATTACCATGACTACAGATTTCTTGTTATTCAGCTCCAACCATTTGTTTCTGCTTTCTATTTATATTTTTATTCACAAAGGTTTTGTGGGTCTCTTTTTTTCATTTTCTGCAATTAGCACGGTGTCATCTGCGAAACGAATGTTGGTTAATCAATTCTTCGTGTCCTACCCGATCAAAAGCCTTGATATAATCAATAAGGCAAAACATAAATCCATATTCAACTCTACTGACCTCTCTATGATAGTTCTTAGGACGTATGTGGCAGTAATAGGTCCTTTTCCTTCCACTAATCCACACTGTTATCCTGCTATTTCTCTTTTGATTCTGTTCCTTGTCTTCATCATGATTATTCTTAATAGGATTTTTGTTACATGGCTCATCAAGCTGATTGCACGATGGGGTTCGCATTTCGTAGCCCCTGCTTTCTTTGGAAGTGCAATGAAAATTGATTTTGACATATCGGGGAATTTTTCTGGTGTCATAAATTTCATTTAGGAGGACTGGAATTTTTTCAATAGCGAATTCTTCCAGGGCCTCAATGAGTCAGTTTTTATCAGGCTAACATAAATGTACCGACATAACAGACACACAAAACAGCAGACAGACACAGACACACATTGGTCACATGTGATATAAATATTGTCCTCTTGAAAAAAAACCCCTAAAAAAGAAAAATGGTAGAAAAGGGCTGATCTATGCATTTTACGTAACCTAAATTATATACGTGTGTCTGTGAAGAAGTGGCCACCTATATTACAACAAAGAATATGTCTACATATTGTTTAACAAACAGAATGATACTAAAGTTAAGATGACAGACATTGTCACATATCTATGTATAACACGGAGCCAGTCCATACTGTAGTTATTTACTCTCAAGCAAATCAACATGAGATTCCAGCCACTGTAACAGCTCTGTCTCTCGGGATTTTCTTCGTTTTTCTGCCAGTGTGTTAAAGGTATAACAAATGGATTCAGAGCAGAATTTAAGGGCAGTACAAAGATAGCTAAAGCAACATTTACCTCTCCTGGCATGGGAATACCAGTCATTGCCAAAAAGCCACACAGTCCAATAGGAAACCAGCACATGAAATCTGTTACAGCCACAGTAATCAACCGCCGTGCTATGGTCATGTCTCGTGATGCTTTGGTCGTGCCTGTTTTCAGTGTATTCTTCTGTATTGACCAGTAGATAAAAGCTTGGCCAGCTGAGATCAGCAGAAACAGAATGAAATTAAAGACGATCAAAACACCAAAGGAATAAATCCATCCTTTAAAACTGTTCTGAGTGACTGGTAGTGGAATACAGATCCCTGTCTGACTGTAGAACTCCCAGTGTGATGTCATTGGAAGTAAAGGCAGCAAGGCAACAACTGAGCCAATTATCCAAGTCAGTAGACAAGTCACTACTGCTGATGTTCTCTCAAATCGCAAGATGCTGAATGGAAAGTGAAGCACTATAAAACGATCCAGTGTGATGAGCCAGATGGTCAGAGCTGATACTTCACTGGACAGCAGAGACAGAACACCAGCCACCTTACAGGCCACACTGCTTGTCCATGTGTCATCATAATAAAGATATCTACCACGGAACAGTTCATCAGCCACACCAATTATAGCAACGTAAATACCATTAGAAAGTCAGCCATGGTCAAGTTGGTGACAAAAACACTGAAACCACTTGTAGAAGTTTTCGTCTGTGCACACAAGCGTGCAACAAAACAGAAGACGTTACCAGTCACTGACAGACAGCTGATCAGCCAGAGAAACACTCGGTACATTGCTGATTGGAGTAAATCTATACAGGATGAAATTTCATCTTTGGGGGAATAGCAAAAGTTGTCATCAAAGTTTTGTGGTAGTATTTCTCTGCAGCACAATTTAGAATTCAGTGTCGATATGACATGGAGATGGCTAAGATCTTTGAATACGTCAGGTGGAAATGTTTTCACAGGACTACCTTCCATGTACAATGCTGTTAACTTTGGTGTAAAGTGAAAACCACCAGTGCTGACTGTGCTGATAGTGGTAAATGTTAAATTCAGTTTCTGCAATTTCAGGAACTTGGACAAGACTTTGGTGTCAAACACTGTCAGTGTGGTGTATGACAGATCTATCGTTGTGAGTGCACTTTGTAGACTATCAGACGAGGGATCAGAGTGGAGAGAAGTGATAGGATTGTTGGACAGAGATAGTGTCCATAGATTTTCTAAACCAACAAAATGTGTCATGTTGACATGTTGTAGTTTGTTGCCAGTGAGATCAAGAAATTGTAAGTTGACCAAATTCATGTCAGACAGGACAGTCAAAGAACAACAGGCAAGAATCAGATGAACAAGATAAGTATCATCACTCACATCAGACATAGTCATTCCTGTACCTGTGACATCTAAGTACCGGAGCTGTGGAAGAGGTGAGCAGAGAATGGCTGACGACACAGAAATGTGTAACTTTGACACAGACAGCCCTCAGGACAGGTCACATCACACGACAATTCATCATCATACAGTGGGCAGTGAGGCCAGCCATCACACAGGTGGTCACCATGTAGACATATCATGGACATTCTACATCGAAAGAACCCTGGACATGTGAATTTATTACATCCCTCTTCGTCCTCATGGTCCAAACAGTCGTACATTCCATTGCATCTTGTGTAGAGAGGCAGACAGTCATTGAACTTACCAGGACAACGATAGTGGCTGTCAGGACAGGACTCATTAGACTTTATTGGGGTTGAAATGAAAGTGTTGATACCATCAAAATTGATGAGAACAGGAGATGGGAAAACTGGTGCCGGGTCAATTTTTTTGTACCTGTCGCCATCACAGTTCATCTCATCGGATTCGTCCTGACAATGGAACACTCGGTCACATACACGATCATAGGACACACACTGACCGTTAGTACAGGTAAACATGTTGACACATGGAGGATGTTTACAGAAAGACTCATCACTCTTATCCTGACAGTCGTGTAGAAAGTTACATACCAGGGTGTATGACAGCGTGGTGACGTCATCATCACAAGTAAATAAAGGGACAAAACTGACGTGATTAACTGTTGAATCAAATCCACCATGCGTGCGTGACAAGTGATCAGAAAAAGAACAAGTTATGTGATCTTGACCACATACGTCATGCTGGTGTGAACCACACAGTAAAAATGTGTGTGTCACGTGACCATCAGAACACGTCATCAGAAATTGGTGTGTGTGCAAAGGAAAAGGGGACCTGATCAACGTTATTGCTTGTGAAGAATAGAGGGTCTGGTTGTTCCTAATTTCACAAATTAGGAACAATTTTTGCCTAGAATGACTACAATCATTTCTCTTAAACTGATTGCGAAACATGATGATACATAGTTTGTCTTTCCTGTTAAGATAAATGTCAACATCTTGAACCTGAACAGAATGGTAAAGAACGGTCCTGTCTTCGCTAATGAAGTTTTGTCTGTACATGTTGGGTAAAGACATGTCACCAGTGGTCAAACCAACCCAAACTGTGTAGGGGATATAGCGAAATGGATTGGTCACATAGTCGATCATTCCACGCCAGTCCTCTTTACATTTGGGCATGCTCAATGTGCCTCCTATAGACTTGCAATAGTTGACAGACTCTTGATACTGGTGTGCTTTATCACTACCAATATCCTCAACACAGATAAATTTGTAGCAATGGTTACATAAAGCCATCAGACCCTGACAGTCAGGGCTGCTGAAGGGACAGCTTTCTGTTTCATCCTGTCCATATTCACACTCTGACTTCAGGTTACAGTCCAGGTGGTGCTGAAAGCTGGAATAGTGGTAGACAGAACAGTTGAACAAACCACTGGGTAACTTTTGGGGTGTTTGACTTTTAGGGTGAAAGGAAAAGAACAATCTGAAACACTGTACGTCCAGGCAGACATGGGTTTGAATAACGAACAATGACTGATGGGGTGTGGAACACACAGTCATACTGCCACTGATTCAGGTCACTCCACACCCACGTTTCAGATCTAGTATTGTCGTGTGTGTATAGTTTGACAGCTACATCTCCATATTTCTTTACCATTTGTCTCAAACTGATCATAATAACATGTCTAGCTGGGACAGAGATGTGTGCGGACATGTACAAAGCCTGACTCCTGTGCTGTGTACCGTAATTCCCTCTTGGAGTGATGAACCCTGATAACGGTGATGTCTTCACCAACAGCAGGTTGTGAAGGCAAAACACATACTTTCCTAAAAACCAAACCAACCAGATGAAACAAAACAATGCAACGCACAAGAAACACAAAAGCAATCTCAAACCACACAAGCCAAACAAAACAAAACAGAGAGAGAGAGATGAAAGAAAAAAGATTATAGTTTGCAACTGTTGTTTCAAAGAAAATATTTGTACTCCCAGTAGAGCACATGTTTAGCTTTCAGTTGGATTGGGTTGTGTTCTTATCTGTGCTATGTGCACATTCAGGAGTTCTATGGGTTGTTCTATATCCTGTGTTGTTGTGTACATTCAGTTCTATGGTTGTTCTATATCCTGTGTTGTTGTGCACATTCAGTTCTATGGTTGTTCTATATCCTGTGTTATTGTGCACATTCAGTTCTATGGGTTGTTCTATATCCTGTGTTGTTGTGCACATTCAGTTCTATGGGATGTTCTATATCCTATGTTGTTGTGCACATTCAGTTCTATGGGTTGTTCTATATCCTGTGTTGTTGTGCACATTCAGTTCTATGGGTTGTTCTATATCCTATGTTGTTGTGCACATTCAGTTCTATGTGTTGTTCTATATCCTGTGTTGTTGTGCACATTCAGTTCTGTTAGGTTATTCTATATCCTGTGTTGTTGTGTACATTGAGTTCTATTGGTTGTTCTATATCCTGTGTTGTTGTGTACATTCAGTTCTATGGGTTGTTCTATATCATGTGTTGTTGTGCACAAGCAATTCTATGGGTTGTTCTCTATACTGTGTTGTTGTGCACATTCAGTTCTATTCGGTTGTTCTATATCCTGTGTTGTTGTGCACATTCAGATCTATTCGGTTGTTCTATATCCTGTGTTGTTGTGCACATTCAGATCTATTCGGTTGTTCTATATCCTGTGTTGTTGTGCACATTCAGGAGTTCTCTTGGGTTGTTCTATATCATGTGTTGTTGTGCACATTCAATTCTATGGGTTGTTCTATATCCTGTGTTGTTGTGCACATTCAGGAGTTCTATGGGTTGTTCTATATCCTGTGTTGTTGTGTACATTCAGGAGTTCTATGGGTTGTTCTATATCCTGTGTTGTTGTGTACATTCAGGAGTTCTATGGGTTGTTCTATTTCCTGTGTTGTTGTGTACATTCAGGAGTTCTATTGGTTGTTCTATATCCTGTGTTGTTGTGTACATTCAGGAGTTCTATGGGTTGTTCTATATCCTGTGTTGTTGTGTACATTCAGGAGTTCTATGGGTTGTTCTATATCCTGTGTTGTTGTGTACATTCAGGAGTTCTATGGGTTGTTCTACATCCTCTGTTGGTGTGTACATTCAAGAGTTCTATGGGTTGTTCTATTTCCTGTGTTGTTGTGCACATTCAGGAGTTATATGGGTTTTTCTATATCCTGTGTTTTTGTGAACATTCTGGAGTTCTATGGGTTGTTCTATATTCTGTGTTGTTGTGTACATTCAGTTATATGGGTTGTTCTATATCCTGTGTTGTTGTGCACATTCAGGAGTTCTATGGGTTGTTCTAAATCCTGTGTAGTTGTGTACATTCAGTTCTATTGGGTTGTTCTATATCCTGTGTTGTTGTACACATTCAGGAGTTCTATGGGTTGTTCTATGTCCTGTGTTGTTGTGCACATTCAATTCTATGAATTATTCTATATCCTGTGTTGTGCACATTCAGTTCTATGGGTTGTTCTATATCCTGTGTTGTGCACATTCAGGAGTTCTATGGGTTGTTCTATGCCCTGTGTTGTTGTGTACATTCAGTTCTATGGGTTGTTCTATATCCTGTGTTGTGCACATTCAGGAGTTCTATGGGTTGTTCTATATTCTGTGTTGTTGTGTACATTCAGTTCTATTGTGTTGTTCTATATCCTGTGTTGTTGTGCACATTCGGGAGTTCTATGGGTTGTTCTATATCATGTGTTGTTGTGCACATTTAGTTCTATGAGTTGTTCTATTTCCTTTGTTGTTGTGCACATTCTGGAGTTCTATGGTTTGTTCTATATCCTGTGTTGTTGTGCACATTCAAGAGTTCTATTGCGTTGTTTTATATCCTGTGTAGTTGTGCACATTCAGTTCTATGGGTTGTTCTATATCCTGTGTTGTTGTGCACATTCAGTTATATTGAGTTGTTCTATATCCTGTGTTGTTGTGCACAATCAGTTCTATTGGGTTGTTCTATATCCTGTGTTGTTATGCAATATCATTTCTATTCTGTTGTTCTATTTCCTGTGTTGTTGTGCACATTCAGGAGTTCTATGGGTTGTTCTATATCCTGTGTTGTTGTGCACATTCAGGAGTTCTATTGGGTTGTTCTATTTTCTGTGTTGATGTGCACATTCAGGAGTTCTATGGCATGTTCTATATTCTGTGTTGTGCACATTCAAGAGTTCTATGGGTTGTTCTATATCCTGTGTTGTTGTGCACATTCTGTTCTATGGGTTGTTCTATATCCTGTGTTGTTGAGGACATTCAGGAATTCTATTGGGTTGTTCTATTTCCTGTATTGTTGTGCACATTCAGGAGTTCTATGGGTTGTTCTATATCCTGTGTTGTTGTGCACAATCAAGAGTTCTATGGGTTGTTCTATATCCTGTGTTGTTGTACACATTCAGGAGTTCTATTGGGTTGTTCTATATCCTGTGTTTTTGTGCACATTCAGGAGTTCTATTGGGTTGTTCTATATCCTGTGTTGTTGTGCACATTCAGGAGTTCTATTGGGTTGTTCTATTTCTTGTGTTCTTGTGCACATTGAGTTCTATGGGTTGTTCTATATCCTGTGTTGTTGTGCACATTCAGGAGTTCTATTGGGTTGTTCTATTTCCTGTGTTGATGTGCACATTCAGGAGTTCTATGGGTTGTTCTATATCCTGTGTTGTTGTGCACATTCAAGAGTTCTATGGGTTGTTCTATATCCTGTGTTGTTGTGCACATTCAGGAGTTCTATGGGTTGTTCTATATCCTCTGTTGTTGTGCACATTCAAGAGTTCTATTTTATTGTTCTATATCCTGTGTTGTTGTGAACTTTCAGGAGTTCTATGGGTTGTTCTATATCATGTGTTGTTGTGCACATTCAGTTGAATTGTGTTGTTCTATATCCTGTGTTGTTTTGCACATTCTGGAGTTCTATGGGTTGTTCTATATCCTGTGTTGTTGTGCACATTCAGTTTTATGGGTTGTTCTACATCCTGTGTTGTTGTGCATATTCAAGAGTTCTATTGTGTTGTTCTATATCCTGTGTTGTACCACATTCAGTTATATGGGTTGTTCTATAGCCTGTTTTGTTGTGCACATTCAAGAGTTCTATTGTGTTGTTCTATATCGTGTGTTGTTGTGCACATTCAGTTCTAAAGGTTGTTCTATATCATGTTCTATGGGTTGTTCTATATCAAGGTTGTTCTATGACAACGTTCTACAAAGCAGGAGGGAAACAGGTCTGGCCCGAAAGTGCTATGACAACCAGCACATTGCCAAAGGGTCTTCTGGATGGAGCAGTCGACTGGGAGTGTACAGCAGACCTCCCAGACTGGAGAAATTACCCAGATGTCATCAGCAAGACAGGCATGAGACCAGACATCGCTCTCCACTCTGACTCCTCGAAACAAGTGATTCTGATAGAACTCACTGTGCCATACGAAAGCAGAATGGAAGAAGCACATATCTACAAGACTGAAAAATACGCCGGTCTTGCCAGCACCCTGAAGAAAGCAGGTCTGCGGGTCAAAATCTTCGCCATAGAGGTCGGGGCAAGAGGGTTTGTGGGCACCTCCGCTTATGATCTCATGAAACAACTCGCCATTTCTGGGAAGAAGAGGACTAGAGCCCTTAAAGCGATGGCAGAGGCAGCAGAAAGGAGCTCAAGCTGGATCTGGGCAAGGAGGAACCAAAAGTGAACTTCATAAGGATTAAATTCCCTACAGATGATGTGTGCCCCGTTAGCACATTGGTAAAACCGCGTACCGCAGTTCTGAAGCGCAGAATCACACAGGTTCGCTCCCCGGCGTGGGAAAATAAAATAAAAAATAGACAACAGCAGAAGGGCATCCAGGAGTCATGACCTGGATGTGGCCCGGCCCGCCGAGAGTGTAAGGAATTCAGGGCCGAAACACTTGTCTAAAGGGGGTTACTTCTCTGAAGACCTTCTGTTGTCTAGCTCTCCCTAGAGTTTCTTTCTACCTGTGTTGTTGTGCACATTCAGTTCTATTGGTTGTTCTATATCCTGTGTTGTTGTGCACATTCAGTTCTATGGGTTGTTCTATATCCTGTGTTGTTGTGCACATTGAGTTCTATGGGTTGTTCTATATCCTGTGTTGTTGTGTACATTCAGTTCTACGGGTTGTTCTATATCCTGTGTTGTTGTGCACATTCAGTTCTAAGGGTTGTTCTATATCCTGTGTTGTTGTGTACATTCAGTTCTAAGGGTTGTTCTATATCCTGTGTTGTTGTGTACATTCAGTTCTACGTGTTGTTCTATATCCTGTGTTGTTGTGTACATTCAGTTCTACGTGTTGTTCTATATCCTGTGTTGTTGTGTACATTCAGTTCTACAGGTTGTTCTATTTCCTCTGTTGTTGTGTACATTCAGTTCTAAGGGTTGTTCTATATCCTGTGTTGTTGTGTACATTCAGTTCTAAGGGTTGTTCTATATCCTGTGTTGTTGTGCACATTCAGTTCTAAGGGTTGTTCTATATCCTGTGTTGTTGTGTACATTCAGTTCTACGTGTTGTTCTATATCCTGTGTTGTTGTGTACATTCAGTTCTACAGGTTGTTCTATATCCTGTGTTGTTGTACACATTCAGTTCTATGGGTTGTTCTATATCATGTGTTGTTGTACACATTCAGTTCTATGGGTTGTTCTATATCCTGTGTTGTTGTACACATTCAGTTCTATGGGTTGTTCTATATCCTGTGTTGTTGTACACATTCAGTTCTATGGGTTGTTCTATATCCTGTGTTGTTGTGCACATTCAGTTTTATGAGTTGTTCTATATCCTGTGTTATTGTGCACATTCAAGAGTTCTATGGGTTGTTCTATATCCTGTGTTGTTGTGCACATTCAGTTCTATGGGTTGTTCTATTTCCTGTGTTGTTGTGCACATTGAATTCTATGGGTTGTTCTATATCCTGTGTTGTTGTGCACATTCAGTTCTATGGGTTGTTCTATATCCTGTGTTGTTGTGCACATTCAGTTCTAAGGGTTGTTCTATATCCTGTGTTGTTGTGCACATTCAGTTCTATGGGTTGTTCTATGGGTTGTTCTATATCCTGTGTTGTTGTGCACATTCAGTTCTATGGGTTGTTCTATTTCCTGTGTTGTTGTGCACATTCAGTTCTATGGGTTGTTCTATATCCTGTGTTGTTGTGCACATTCAGTTCTATGGGTTGTTCTATATCCTGTGTTGTTGTGCACATTCAGTTCTGTTGTGTTCTATTTTCATCTGTGCTGTGTGCCTTCAGGAATTCTATTAAACTGTACTATTTCCTGTGCTGTGTGCCTTCAGGAGTTCTATTAAACTGTACTATTTCCTGTGCTGTGTTCCTTCAGGAATTCTTGTGAATTGCACAATTTCCTGTGCTTTGTGCCTTCAGGAATTCTTGTGAATTGCACAATTTCCTGTACTGTGTCTTCAGGAGTTTGAATGAGTTGTAGTATTTCCTGTGCTGTGTGCCTTCAGGAGTTCTATTGAATTGTACTATTTCCTGTGCTAAAGCCTATATACGAAAAAGAAACTGGTGTATTGAGAGTAATAAAGGCAATGAAATGAGCAAAACATTGCACATAGTTAATGCTAGCAAAAGAGGATCAAACATATACTACTTGATAATTAGGGGATGTTTAACCTTAAACCTTTTATGAAATGGGAACAGAAGTTGAGCAATATTTTCTTTCAACATAGAATTCATCAGACGGCAGATGCACATCAGAAATAGCCGGCAGAATCGGCCAGGCCAAAACAGCATTCAAGAAGATGACAAGTATTCTTACCAACAAATGCCTATCAATTGACATCAGGAAGAGAGTTCTTGAATGTTAGATAGAACCAATACTGTTGTACGGATGCGAGGCGTGGACAGTCAACAAGCAAAGCCAGAATAAGATTGAGGCAGCCAAGATGTGGTTTCTAGGAAGAATGTTGAGAGTTCCATGGACAGCAAAGAAAACAAACGAGACAGTCTTGATGAAGGCAGACACAAATAGATCACTCATAAGGAAGATTAGGAAAAGACAGGCAACATTTATAGGCCATTTTATGAGGAAGAAGGGTTTTGAGCACCTGGTCACAACGGGAAAGCGGAGGGAAAGAGAGTACGAGGTAGACCCAGGGAGAAAATGCTGGACGGACTTGCAGAGTGGCTGGGGACGAGGAGGGTGGGGAATTGCTAGGGGCAACGAGAGATAGAGACAGATGGAAGTCCATGATCGCCAAAGCCATGCGGCAGGGCACCTGGTGATGATGAGGATAGAATTAGTTCTATTTGGGCACGGACGAAAGGGCGAAAACAGATCAGATACATGACTGTATACTACTGTGTGCAAAAAATATATATTTCTAAGTGTAGAATGCACAGAACTAAACCTAAAATAACATGTTTATTGGGGAGCTCAAATGCAGATACATAGTAGAAAAGAGAAAAGTAGATATATTCACTATCAGCAAATGAAATTTCAAGATTTCCTGAGAAAATGGTTACCTTATGACTCTCTTTTGGAAGGGTACATATTAGAACTACTACATTATTCAAAACAAGTATAAATGAAATTTTATGTTATAAACAGTAATCAGTGACTACTGGTGTTCATGATTATAAATGTTTGCCTCATCATAATTTGGTTAATGGAATAGAAAGAAATGGTTGGTGTGCTATAGAAACACAATGTTGTTTGCTTGTTTTCTTTAATATTTGACAACTGGTCCTGTACATCAAATGAAACTAATCTGATGGCTTTAGCCTGTGAAAAATATGCATGTGCCGAGAGAGAGAGAGGGAGACAGAGAGGGGGAGGGAGAGCGAGAGACTGAGAGAGACAGAGTGAGAGAGAGAGAGAGAGAGAGAGAGAGAGAGAGAGAGAGAGAGAGAGAGAGAGAGAGAGAGAGAGAGAGAGAGAGAGAGAATCCTTTGCACTTGATTTCGTTCATATATTGCGATTCGTTTCGATTTATACTGTTGTTCCTTTGTGGCATATTCATCATCATCATCATCATCAGGTGCCTTGCTGCATGGCATTGGCTATCATGGACTTCCATCTGTCTCTATCTCTTGTAGCCTCAAGCATCTCTTCCACCCTCTTTGTCCTCAGCCACTCTTCATATCTGTCTAATGTCAACATCGCCAAGACCAGAAGTTTTCCAGGAGCTGACATTGGCAGTGATCACGAACTTGTGATGATGTCATTTGCACTACGTTTAAAAAACTGCAGGAAACGGGGCAACATTAGAATTAAATTCAATATGACAAACTAAAGGACCCGAGCATACAAGACTCCTTCCAAGCAAACATCGGAGGTAAATTCGCACCACTCCTAGTCTTGAGGATATAGAAGTGGACTCATTAATCGACGCCATCAACAATTCCATAACAGAAACAGCAGAAACGCTCCTTGGCAAACCGCGAGTGAAAAAGAAGCCCTGGGTCACGGACAACATCCTAGATCTATGTGACAAACGAAGAGAGCTTAAGAAGAAGAAACATGAAAAAGAGGGTGCGAGACAATACAGAGAAGTAAACCTGCAAGTGAAGAGAGGTATGAAATCAGCTATGGAGACATGGATTGACAATCAGTGCGAAGAACTTGAAAGTAATCTACAGATAAACAACAGTAAGAAGGCCTATCAAACTGTCAAAGACCTGACCAGCACCAGAAAAGGACCAACGACCACCATCCAAAACAAAGAAGGGAAATGCCTCGCAGAAGAAAAAGATATATTAAACAGGTGGACCGAATATTGCTCCAACCTGTACACTCACAGAAGTACGGAAGACCCTAGTGTGCTTAATGTCCCACTATCATCAAACGACGCAAAAGATAGCATTCTGCGTGAGGAAATAGTGGCGGCAGTGGCATCCTTAAAAAGCCCGGAAAATCAGCGGGAGTAGACAACATCACAGCAGAGATGGTTCAAGCAGGAGGAGACCCAGCGATTGACATGCTCATGATCGTTTGCAACAAGATCTGGCAGACAGGCGAGTGGCCAAAATCATGGACTCAGTCCTTGATCATCACCCTCCCAAGAAAGGCAATCTACAATTATGTCAAAATTATCGCCCATCAGCCTCATAAGTCACCTCAGTAAAGTCATGCTGCGAGTCATCCTAAATAGACTAAAACCACATGCAGAGAAAATCATCGCCGAATAGCAAGCTGGTTTCAGGCCAGGTCGCAGCACAACGGAACAAATCTTCAATGTCAGAATCCTTATGGAAAAGTACCTCCAACACCAACAGGAGCTCTACCATGTGTTTGTCGATTTTAAGAAGGTATTCGACAGTGTCTGGCACGAAGCCTTGTGGGCAACCATGAAGCTGTACAACATCAACGCCAACTTAATCAGAGTCATAGAGAACCTCTACAATAAAGCCAACAGCGCAGTCTTCTTCAACAACATATATGGAGAATGGTTCTGGACGACAGTCGGAGTACGCCAAGGCTGTCTACTCTCCCCTACTCTCTTCAACATCTTCCTAGAAAGAATAATGACGGAGGTACTCGAGAAACATGAAGGAACAGTCAGCATTGGAGGTAGAAACATCACTAACCTACGTTTTGCAGATGACATTGACGGCTTGCCAGAAAAGAACAAGAGTTAATCAACCTAGTGGACGTCTTGAAAAGACCTCCTCTAATTACGGCATGGAAATCAGCGCAGAGAAAACGAAAATAATGACCAATCGCAACAACCACTTTACGGCAGATGTAATGGTCAATAATCAAAAACTCCAAAGTGTGCCCAGTTTCAAATATCTGGGATCAGTCGTGTCAGATGAAGGATCTAAGCCCGAAATACTCTCCAGAATAGCCCAGATCACAGCCACAATGACCAAGCTCAAAACCATATGGAACAACAGTAACATCGCCACCACCTCAAAGATCAGACTGATGCGCTCCCTGGTCATGTCAATATTCTTATACGCTTGCGAAACAGGACCTTAACAGCGGATACGGAAAGAAGAATCAGGACGGTTGAAATGAGATGCTTTCATAAACTTCTCGGCGTCGCATACAGAGATCGCATCAACGAATGACGAAGTCAAAAGAAGAATTCAAAATGAAATCGGGCCTTACACTGACCTCCTGACCTTAGTAAGACGATGCAAACTAACATGGTATGGACGCATCGCTCGATCATCCGGCCTTGCCAAGACAATACTGCAAGGCACAGTCTCAGGAGGAAGGAAAAGAGGCAGACAAAAGAAGAGATGGGAAGATAATATTCGAGAGTGGAACGGGCCTGGAGCTGAGGGATACCCTAAGGAAAGCGGAGAGCAGGAAGGAGTGGAGAACCGTTGTTGTCAAGTCTTCGGAGGCACCCCGACGGACGGCCAGTCTAAGGGATCGGTGACGGTGACGGTGAGATGTCCACAAAGCAGTGGAGCTATTTACCCATAGCTGGGGGTCTGCTCCGTTGGCACCAGGGCATATCCACACGCCGGTGGGCCCGCGTGCAGCACTTCTGGGGGCCAGACCTCCTCCGAGTCCAACGATATTTAGCCTGAGTCCATGAGGTGCTCAGTTACCGCCTGTCGCCACGAGGAGGCATAACGTAGGGCTTGCTGATGGAGAGGCTATGTACTGACAGGAAGAGGCTTACGCATTCTGCTCTTCTTTTCACATAGCTGCAAGCAGAAGTGCTAGCCAGCGGTGCAGGCTGAAAGTGAAGGTGACAAGCACGCAGTCACTAGCCGACACACTGGCCGCATCACATCTGCCTTGACACACACAAGGTATATTAGAGTCTTGATATAGCATGTTTAATCTAAACATATTGTATGAATGCAGATCTTTGGTTTATCTTTATATTTCATTTAAAAAAAGAGAGAACCATCAATGCAAGGGGGAAAATGATAACCTCAAAATGTAAACGTGTTGAGAGTATTCATTGCAATGAACACGAGGATGTAATATACAAGGTGATGTGACCCTCAATCCTGAGGCAATCAGTCATCATCATCATTAAGTGCCCTGCAGTATGGCGTTGGCGATTATGGCCCTCCATATGTATCTATCCCTTGCTGCTGCAAGCACATCTTCCACCCCTCTCTGTCCTCAGCCACTCTGCAAGTCCGTCCAATATTTTTTCCCTGGGTCTACCTGGTGCTCTCTTTCCTTTCAGCTTTCCTGTTGTAACCAATTGCTCTAACTCCTCTTTCCTCAAAAATGCCTATAAATTTTGCCCGTCTTTTCCCAATTTTCCTGATGAATGATCTTCTTGTGTCTGCATCCATCAGGACTGTCTCACTTGCTTTCCTTGCTGTCCATGGAACTCTCAATATTCTTCTTAGAAACTGCATCTCGACTGCCTCAGTCTTGTTCTGGCTTTGCTTGTTGACAGTCGATCAGTGTCGACAGAAAATGTTAACATTATTTGCATTGTGCATCATAACGTGCCACGTGCGTTGATTCTTCTGTCTATGCTGCCAGTGATTAGGCGTTGTGTGTGTGTGTGTGTGTGTGTTGTGTGTGTGTGTGTGTGTGTGTGGTGTGTGTGTGTGCATGTGTGTGTGTGTGTGTGCGCGCGCACGCGCGCGTGTGTGTGGCGGCATGTGTGTGTGTGTGTGTGTGTGTGTCTGTCAGCACTCAGTGCTGTTATTTGTATAGATGTATTGATGCGTTTCTTTGACAAAGCTTGGGTTCGAATCTCGCTTGACACAGATTTCGCGCTAATGGTTTTCGTTTTATTCAGCTGCAGGCATGGCTCGATCTTCTTATAGTCAAAACAGTTTCACTTTCAGTTTCTCAAGACGACGTCTCCTTGTTCGGAAAAAAACATTTATCTTTCATTGAATTTACTTACACTCATTTCTAATGTTTTTGTAAAAGCAGAATTATACTGAGACAGTGCTAAACAGAAGAATGTTAGAACAAGTACGTATCTTTCATTCTACTTACACTCATCCCTAATGCTGTCATAAAAGCAGATAGCTCTAACAATACCAAGCAAAACAATGTTAGAAAAAAAACACCACTTATCTTTCATTGTTCTTGCTCTTCTTGCACATGTCACTACAGATGAAAACACCAAATGGAAGAGACAAGCCTGAACTCTTTTCTTCAGGACTGCCAATAATCAATAATTTGATTTAGGCCAATAGGATGGTACTATTTAAAACCACAGATCGTAGCTTGACCCCACTGCTGTGGTGGGCGTGATGCATTGCATTAGCATTTCATTAACATTTAAATTAGAATTATGAGGCCGGCCAACATGGTTGTGTGTGAAAGAAAAGGACAGGAAAGATTTCACTTTCAGTTTCTCAATATGACGTCTCCGCGCTCGGAATGAATTCCATATGCACTAACGCCACAGGTGTCATGTGTATGGTAACCGTGGCACAAGCCTTAAGCCTGCACATAAACCCATGAGCTGGCCAGGTCTGAGGCCCTACCTAGACTATGTTTTACCTAGTCTATATTTCATTTTGGTATTTTATCAGCCTACGACTGGAATAATCTTGGTTACATGACATGACATGTGTATCTGTGTATCTAACCTTAAAAATGAACATGTATACAAAGCAAATAAATAAACAATTAATGATCTGAATCACAACACATCGAGTTATCCCGTATAAACTCGTCTTCACATGACAGAACCCCTCCCCCAAGTCAATGCACAAATGCTCAGCTGTGTATCAACAGTGTTATTTTTGAGATGACATCAATGTTGGTCTGATTAATGTTAGCTCTTGTTTTCCTTTCATAGTGGATCTTCAGTCACTTCCTCTATCTATTCCTTTTTGGGTAAGATGTTCGATGGTATGATGACACATTTTGTTTACGAAGATATGATGTGAAGCGTCTAAGGACCTCGGACTTTCCCAGATGGAGAATTTTTGTTGTAGTGGCATTGCCTACAAGTTTATCTGTCCGTTCATTTCCCTTAACACCAACGTGTCCAGGGCAGGAGATCCACGTGAGACTTTTTAGATTGATACTGTTCATTGCTTTGTGCCTTTCTGGGGTCCCTACTCCATTTTGCACTTTTTGAAATAGATTCATCGAGTCAGTCAGAATGAAGGCTTGGCTTTCTTTCATGTCGTCATCCAGTGAGGTTAACCATGGTAGTGCATGTGTGACTGCCTCAATTTCCATTGTCAGACTGGAGGTTGTGATATGATATGTAGCGTGTTCTTCATGTTTGGTGTTTCCATTCTGTTTGACAGTGAAGCCCCATCCAGATTTGTCCCTGATGACTGAGCCATCATGGTATATGATAATCTTTGGGGTTGCAGCTTACTTGCTCCATGAGTAGCTGAATTTCAGCATTTTTTCCCCTTCTGGACATTCGCGACAGTGTGTCCGTAAATGTTTGGGTATGATAGTTTTGTACAGATTGTTGAAACGGTTTGGAATTTTTTTCCCATTTCTTTGTCCCTTTGAGTTCTGTCAGTTGACACACATGCGGAATGGAGTCTTCTGCCGTCCCATCCATGATTTTCCATGTTGAGTCTGTTGCCTTTTGCTGTTCTAACTATCTGGTGGAGTGGGTTTTCTGGTTCTCCAATGCCCTGAAAATGCCTTTACTTGTTCTATTTTGTGTCTTGACTGTATTGAAAGAAGGTTCATCAGGTATCGCATAGTCTCATGGGCGTGTCTTTTGTGGTTCTGAGGATCACTCTCTTTGCTTCGTTTTGTATTCTTTCTAGTTTCAGCAGGTTGTCTGTGACGACGTCGTGCGCCCAATCCATAATCAATGACACTCAGTATTACATCTTGGTATAGTTGAAAAAGATGCCATTGTTCAATGCCTTTAGCTGCCATTGCTTTCAGGATTGAAAGGCCTTTTTTACGTTGGATGTAGTGGTTTCCACATTTTTTTCTGAAGGTAAACATTGTATGAAAACTGACGCCAAGGTAGGGTAAGTTGTTTGTTCGCTCGATATTGGTTCCTATGAAGGTAACTGGTGGGACATTTTTCACTCGCTGCTTTGTTGTCAATTGTGTAGAACAGTTCCTGTGCTTTGGTGGGGTTGACTGCCTGATCTGGTTTCTTGACGCCAGTGATCTACGTTGTTTAACTGTTCTTGGACTGCTTTGTTTCTTTCTGATGCATTTTTACCTGTCTTGAAGATGAGTCCGTCATCAGCAAAAGTGAGGATACGGACTGGTCCGTTGTAATTTACGTCAGCAAGCCCTTCTGCATATATGTTGTGGAGAACAGGGGAAAGTTGTGATCTTTGAGGGGGTCCCATGGAGAGTTTTTGTGGTGCCGAGCACCAGTTTCCAAAAAACCCTAGGACTACTTTCATTCTTGGAGTGTTGGAAGAGATAGAGAAGGAAGGGGAGAGAGAGAGAGAGAGAGAGAGAGAGAGAGAGAGAGAGAGAGAGAGAGGAGAGAGAGAGAGGAGAGAGAGAGAGAGAGAGAGATGTGATTTAGATTTTAAAGTGACAGTATAGTTATACATGCAAACAGACACACACACATATACATCTGCTGTCAGATACATACATACATACAGGGCAATCAAATCTGGTTGACTCTCATGTGGCCCAGTAGATAGACTAGACAATGTTTGATGAAGCATCTGACTTGCTACTTAAAGTAGGAATTGTACAGTTACTATACCAACTATATATAATGAAAAATGTGGCGTTACATTTTAAGTGCTTAAGGATAGTGTTCTTTAAAAGGATATTATTACACTTATCCCTTATGGTGGTGTAAAAGCAGATAACTCTAACAGTGCTACACAGCAGAATGTCAAAAAAACCCACTTATCTTTCATTGTATTTACACCCATCTCTAATGCTGTTGTAAAAGCAGATTTATACTCAAACAGTGCTCACGTAGAGGCTGACATGTAGACAACATCACTACAGCTTGCCGAAAAAATGGACTCTGGTAATGATCAAGTCATTTTATAAATTTACCGAGGGACTGCTTTTCTGTAATATCAAATGTCGTGATTTTAACACGTGTAACAGTCTCTCTTCCTGTCTTTGTTGTCGTCGCTGTGTTACAACAGTCCATATGTACAGCAGTGGGTTGAGTGCACAGTTGAGTGGTAGCAGGAACACAACCATGGACATATGAGCCTTGTCTGAGGCACTACCGCTATCTAAGGTCATCATACTGGTCAGTCCAAGACAGAACCAGCACACAGCATCTGTTACAGCGACTTTTATCAACAGGTGAACTGAACTATGAATCAGTTTCTTTGTGGGATCCATTAGAATTGGATGGATTGGGGTTCGTCTGTAAATGATAAGTTGACCAATAACCACCATGAAGCACATGATACAGTTAAACGCAACAGTGACTGTGAACCACCTGAACTCTGCTTCTCTGGAGTTACTATCAGATAGAGCCAGACACACAGACCAGACTGGCCATCAAGGCCCCAGTGTGACAGTCCAGGAAGAAAAGGTATCACAGACAACAACAATCCAACACACCACGACACTGCAAAAGCTACAGAAGTCAGACGTCTGTTGAATGTCCACGTAGTTGAGGGGAAACACAGGACAATGATGTGATCCAGTGTCATGAACCAGAGGATCAGAACTGACACTTCACTGGACAGAAGGGAAAGAAAACCAGCAACCTTGCATGTCACACTGTTAATCCATGTCTTTTCAAAGTAGATGTATTTTCCATAGAATATTTCATTGGCCACTGTAACCATGCTGACGTGGATTCCCATACAGAGGTTAGCAATCTGTAACTGGGCAATGAACGTGATGACATTGTCTCTAAATATTTTCTTTTCCACAAATGCTACTATGAAACAAAGCACATTGCCTACAATGGAAAACATACTGTGTACCCAAAAGAACAGCCTGTATAGTTCAGTTGGTAGCAAACTTTCACAGGAAAAAAACATGGGTTGTGGTGATAAACACCGTACTGTGTGTGACTGGTTTAAAAGTAAATTCCTGCAACAAAATCTATAATTTGAGGAGAAGATGCTTTTCAAATGATTCCACATTGACAATGCGTGCAAATGAAAGTTGGTCACTGAATTTCCTCTGACGTCCAGTTCAGTCAGCTGTGGCACGCATTGGACTGCTCTGGAACTTATTGTTTGAATGCCAGAGAATGATAGATCCAGATACGTGACTTGGGGAAAGTACATGGACACTTTATTGTTAAGTATCTGGACACGTGTTCTTGAAGCATCTATTTTTGTTAGAGCATAATAAACGGAAAAATGTGACTTACCTCTTAGTAACATCAGAGGATTGTTTGCTAAAAACAAAGTTCTTAAATTCCAGAGCTTGAGAAAAACGATCCTATCCACAGTTCTCAGGTGGTTGTAGGTCAGATCAAGAGACTGTAGGCTGTGTAGCTTCACACTTGATATATTGACAAGAGAACAATAGGAAAGATTCAGGTGAATGAGATAAGTGTTGTTACTGAAATCAGTCAGCGTCATTCCTGAGCCTGTGGCGTCCATGTAGCGAAGCTGGGGAAAGAGGTCAGGACAGAAAGTCTGGGGACATAAGAAAGCATGACCTTGACATTGACAGCCATCAGGACAAGTCATGTCACACAGCCATTCATCATCACGCTGTGGACACTGACCCCAGGCATCACACAGGTGATCTCCATGAACACAGACTGTAGAACCACGACACCGGTAGAAACCAGGACAGGTGAATGTCTCACAGTTTTGTTCATCCTCACCATATGTACAGTCAAAAATCCGTTACATCGAGTGTAGACAGGGAGACAGTACACCAGTCTTCTGTACACCAGTAATGAGTGTCAGGACAAGGCTGATGAGATGTCATCTGGTGCTGAGTAAAGTAACCTGTACTATCTAAGTTGATGAAAAGTCGATGATTTTTGTTGGCCTCTTTATGCCGGCGATAAGCCGAATCACGGCAGTTGACCTCATCAGAGTCATCCAGACAACCTGCGTGGTCATTACAACGTTGATTGTCCAACACACACTGACCACTGGTACACAGAAAACCACTGCATGAAGGATGTTGACAGAATGACTCATCACTGTGATCTGGACAGTCGTGTCTGAAGTCACACACCAGGTGTAAGGCAGTGTTGTCATGTCATCATCACAGACAAACATGACAATGGTGTAGTCAGTTGCTTTCCACGAAAAGTCAGTGTGTCTGTGTTTTTAGCGCTCATGTTCCAGAACACGCATGATCTTGTATACATCATTTGTCCACAGTGAACTTGAAGATCACAAGACAAAAAGGTATGTGTCGCGTGACCCTTTGGACAATTTGAAAACATCATATTGTGTCTGTATCAAAAGGAACAGGGCTGGTTCTACAACAGGGAACTCAATTGTTTGAACAGAATACAGGTTTTCTGATTGTGTTTTCACTTGACAAAGTATATGTTCTGAAGAGAAATGTTTTAACTTGCTATTATATTCTTGACACACCCCTGCGTGCATCCAAAGTCCCATGCTTACGATTCTGCTTTGTCATAAAGTGAAAGCCCTCATCAAAATGAACAAGGTTGTAGATCATGGTGCTGTCAGACCAATGCCTGAACTTGCTATACATAAAAGTCACTGACTTCCAGCCTGATGATAACCTGCATGCACTGTAAAGTCATCCCGATGATTAAAGATGTGCAGGAAATCGACTTGTTCCTGTCTGGTTTTGACTGAAGCCAGCTGTCCACCCATCTTCTGACACTCATACGTTACCAGTGATTATGCAATCTAACATCTAGTTTAACATATGCAAAACATTTGTTACGTGAAGCCACCAAACCTTGACAACCAGGACTGCTGAAGGGGCAGTGTTCTGTTTCGTCCTGTCCATTTTCACATTCTGACTTCAGGTTACAGTCCAGGTGGTGCTGAAAGCTGGAATAATGATCAACAGAACAGTTGAACAGTCCGCTGGAAACTGATGGGGTTGAACTATCTCAGGGTGAAAAGAAAAGTGTATTTTGAGACTGACACTTTAGTGATTGTATTGACCCAGACTGCGAACATGAATTTCAATATGTGTTGTAGGGAAAATGCGAGTTGATGAATTACTGTCACCATGCACACGCAGGACGCTTTGACGTGTATCAGGCAGTGTATAAATCAAAGTCTGCATACGTTTTCAGGTACGCACGATTTGTACGATGTTCCCTGAAAACTGAGCATGATGACACAGCCAGGGGACGCTGTCACTTCTTCCCAGATGTCACGAGAAGCTGCCCGAGAGAAACTCTGACGTGGTAATATCATGTACCCACAAAATGGTGACGTATATACTTTAACAAAATTGTGATCTTCAACTGCCTGTATATGTAGTCTAACTAAAGGCTTGTTATAGTGCATGAAAGACATGCTGTTTCCAGATGATTCAATGTACTCTTCTTTCATAGAATGACTACTGCATACTGTATTCCAACCTTCATATAAGTTAAGAAAAGGATTGTAGTGAAACATCTCAGTTCTCCATTTCCTAGAGCCACACCAGTATGCCAGTCGTTGGACCCGAACCCGTACTAACATACCCTGTGGTACCACTACATGCAGAAGACAGAAAGGTGTGAACTTACCACACATCCCATACACCACTCTCTGGTGTGGCAGAAAGTGTAACACTTCATCAGCAAATGACACATCAGCCTGTAGGACTGTGAAGTTTGTATTGTTCTGATTCATGATGTAGTCTACTCCCGGACAGAGGTCAC
>JAPXFY010000034.1:208647-214544 GCA_030674185.1 Monoplex corrugatus
GGGGTTTTTTTCCTAGAGCTTCTTGGGGCTGGTTTCCTTTGAACATTTAAAATGTGTAATGCAGTGTCGTTTCCTTTCTGCCATTTCGGGTGGTGCTATATATATGATCATGTTTATGATATGTATGTATGGTGCGTCATGTCGTATTGTTTGGGATTAAATAAAATTCGTGTGAATGTGTTTGTTCAAAGTTTTCCTTATCTAGTTAGCAGAAGGGGTGGGAGGGGGGGTAGAGCCAATAGGTCTGTTTCTCTCTTTCCATTCTAGTTCAAGCCTTAGCAAGCTTGAGAGAGATATTAATGCTAAAGTTGGAAAGGATAGAGTGGAGGATATAGTTGGACCTCATGGCCTTTGTACACAAAATGAAAGGGGAGGGAAACGTGTAGAATGGACACAGGTAAATGAGTCCATACTAGGAAACACATGGTTTGAGGAGCCTTATAGAAGAAAAGTGACTTGGATGAGTTCAGGACACAGTACCAAAAATCTGACTGACTATATCCTGATCAATAAAAGATTTAGAAATTCTTTACTGACATCAAAAACACTACCAGGCACAGACTGCAACAGTGACCACAATTCTGTAAATGGAAGATTAGGGCTGAAATTAAGGAAAAGGAAACAGACCATAAACAACATCAAACTAAATCTTGAACTCTTAAAGACAGATGAAGTGATACGAAAAAAAAAGTTAACGTTCATGTTCAAAACAAATTCAGTGCTCTGGAAGCCTTGGTGATAGTGAGGAACAATGGACAAAGTTGAGAAACTCGATAAATGAAGTTTGTGAAGAAATCCCCAGAGTACATAGAAAAGCAAAAAAAGAACTGGAAGACAAAAGAAATTTTAGGCTTGATGGAGGAACGGAGGAAGGCAAAGAGAAACGACGAGATACACAGGAAGATAAACAAAGAAAATTTAATCAGGAATATGTGCAATGAAGCTAAGGAAGCTTGGCTGAAAACAAAATGCAAAGAAATAGAAGACCGACACAAAACGGATCCTCAGGGTATGTACAGAAGAATTGAAGAAACTGTCCACAGGAAAAACACATGCACTTCAAATGGTTGCTTTGCTTGCTGACTGTCCACGCCTACTGTGACTGTACAGTGCACTAAGGAAATCCCGCTCGACGAGACGAGGAAAAAGGAAGGACTATTTTACCTGTTAACACACCTTTTACTTCGGCATGAGTGTGTGTGTGGGTGCGCATGTGTGTGTGGGGGTGCGTGTGTGAGAGTATGTGCGTGTGTGTGTGTGTGTGTGTGTGTGTGTGTGTGTGTGTGTGTGTGTGTGTGTTGTGTGTGTGTGTGTGTTTGTGAGTATGTGAATATGTGTGGGTGTGCATATGTATGCATGTGTGTGCGTTTTAGTAGGTGTGTGGGTGTGAGTGTGTGGAAGTGTGTGCGACTCTGTGTGTGTGTGTGTGAGTGGTGTGTGTGTGTGTGTGTGTGTGTGTGTGTGTGTGTGTGTGTGTGTGTGTGTGTGTGTGTGTGTGTGTGTGTGCGTGCGTGCAGCGGCGGAAACATGTATGTTAGAAAAATTCATGATAAATGTGAACATGTTCGTTTGAGACAGGCAAGAGACATGTAGATTTAACACTAATCACTTGATCACTTTTATCATTGATATGAACTTTCATCACAAATTCTGTTTTAAATAGCTATGTTTTGTTGTCAGTGGACATTCTGATTTTACTTGAGAAAGACATTAAAGTCGAAAATTCGACCCCTCTACAACAAGGTGTTCGGCTGTTGTGCACAGTAAGAATTAAAATCGAAAGATGGCACGCTTATCATGAAAAAAGACAAAATATTAGATAGATAGGGAGAGTACATTAAAGACCTTTTTGAGGATGACAGAAACGAAGAACACATTATAAGAAAGAACGCTTAAGGACCACCCATAATGAAAGATGAAGTTAGAGCAGCACTGAAAAAAATGAAACCAGGAAAAGCCCCAGGACCACACAATATTACGACAGAGATGATTGAAGCCCTGGAGCAATTTGATATTGAAAATTTTCATCGCACAATCAGCCTGATGAGTCATGATACAAACATCCTATTAAGAATAATCATGATGAGGACAAGGAATATAATCAAAAGAGAAATAGCAGAAGAACAGTGTGGATTTTCGAACGGAAAAGAATTATTAATGCCATATACATCCTAAGAAGTATCATTGAGAGGTCAATCGAGATGAATAAGGATTTATATTTATGTTCTGTTGATTATATCATGGTTTTCGATTGGGTAAGACATGAAAAACTGATCAACCAACTACAAAGACTCAATATTGATGAAAAAGATCTATGAATAGTCAGAAATATGCACTGGGAACAAACAGCTGCAATGCGAATAGAAAACGTTATAAACTCTTTCCAAAATATCAAAAAAGAGTCAGACAAGATTGTGTTTTGTCACAAGATCTGTTTTCACTTTAAAGCGAAAACACCAAGAGAAACCTAGAGGAAGACCCTGGATTAAATGTTGGAGGAAACATGATAAACAATATTCATTACGCAGATGACACCGTGCCAATTACAGAAAATGAAAGGGACCTACAAAACCTTGTGAATATACTAGAAATAGAAAGCAAAGGTATGGGATTGGAACTAAACAGCAAGAAGACTGAAGTCATGGTGATCAGTAAAAAACATGAAATCCCCTCATGCAAAATAACAGCAAATGGCACAACTTTGATACAGGTTGATAAGTTTAAATATCTGGGAAGATCATTTCATCAGACGGCAGATGCACATCAGAAAAAGCCAGCAGAGTCGGCCAAGCCAAAACAGCATTCAAGAAGATGACGAGCATTCTTACCAACAAATGCCTATCAACTAACATCAGAATGAGTGGAACCGATACTGTTATACGGCTGTGAGGCGTGGACAGTCAACAAACAAAGCCAGAATAAGATTGAGGCAGCCGAGATGTGGTTTCTAAGAAGAATGTTGAGAGTTGCATGAACAGCAAAGAAAACAAACGAGACAGTCTTGATGGAGGCAAACACAAGATCATCCATAAGGAAGATTAGGAAAAGACAGACAACATTTATACGCCATTTTATGAGGAAAGGGAAATTGGAGCACCTGGTCACAACAGGAAAGCTGGGGGGAAAGAGAGCACCAGGTAGACCAAGGGAAAAAAAATATTGGACGGACTTGCAGAGTGGCTGAAGAGAGAGAGAGGGTGGAAGATGTGCTTGCGGCCATGATCGCCAACGCCATATGGCAAGGCACTTGATGATGATGACTACTGACTTTGTATGTCAGTAAAGGACAGACGATCTTGAGAATCAGTGATCCACAGGCACCAGACTTTGTATTTGCCAACGAAGCCACAATGATTGATTTGCAGAATCGTTCTGCCATTTGCTTTGGTTTCCTTACCATTTTTTAAATTTTCCCGGGAATGATCATTCCACCTTTCACATGTTTTGACTGTTGGTTCTGTCACTGTTGGATTGACTTCAGTAAATACAAGACTCTAATAGAATGTGTTTGTCTATGTATGTAAACACAAGACTCTAATAGTATGTGTCTGTCTGTGTATGTAAACACAAGACTCTAATAGTATGTGTCTGTCTGTGTATGTAAACACAAGACTCTAATAGAATGTGTTTGTCTATGTATGTAAACACAAGATCTCTAATAGTATGTGTCTGTCTGTGTATGTAAACACAAGACTCTAATAGTATGTGTTTGTGTATGTAAACACAAGACTCTAATACAATGTGTTTGTGTATGTAAAAACATGACTCTAATACAATGTGTCTGTCTGTATGTAAACACACGACTCTAATACAATGTGTCTGTCTGTGTATGTAAACACAAGACTCTAATACAATGTGTCTGTGTATGTAAACATAAGACTCTAATAGAATGTGTTTGTCTGTGTATGTAAACACAAGACTAATAGTATGTATTTGTCTGTGTATGTAAACACAAGACTATAATACAATGTGTCTGTCTGTGTATGCAAACACACGACTCTAATACAATGTGTCTGTCTGTGTATGTAAACACAAGACTCTAATACAATGTGTTTGTCTGTGTATGTAAACACAAGACTCTAATACAATGTGTTTGTCTGTGTATGTAAACAAGACTCTAATACAATGTGTCTGTGTATGTAAACACAAGACTCTAATAGTATGTGTTTGTCTGTGTATGTAAACACAAGACTCTAATACAATGTGTCTGTCTGTGTATGTAAACACAAGCATGATCATATCACCTGCTTGTTTCATATTTCCACTGGTGGCCTGTTTCTCAAAAAATGTCATGCAAAATCAATACTTTTGTTTGAAGTGTGTCATTGGTACTTCAGCTATTGATCATCGTGATCACTGTCAATGGTACTTCAGCTATTGATCATTGTGATCACTGTCAATGGTACTTCACCTATTGATCATTGTGATCACTGTCAATGGTACTTCACCTATTGATCATTGTGATCACTGTCAATGGTACTTCACCTAATGATCATTGTGATCACTGTCAATGGTACTTCACAAATTGATCATTGTGATCATTGTCAATGGTACTTCACCTATTGATTATTGTGATCACTGTCAATGGTACTTCACCTACTGATCATTGTGATCACTGTCAATGGTACTTCACCTATTGATCATATTGATCACTGTCATTGGTACTTCACCTATTGATCATTGTGATCACTGTCAGTGGTACTTCACCTATTGATCATTGTGATCACTGTCATTGGTACTTCACCTATTGATCATTGTGATCACTGTCATTGGTACTTCACCTATTGATCATTGTGATCACTGTCAATGGTACTTCACCTATTGATCATTGTGATCACTGTCAGTGGTACTTCACCTATTGATCATATTGATCACTGTCATTGGTACTTCACCTATTGATCATTGTGATCACTGTCAGTGGTACTTCACCTATTGATCATTGTGATCACTGTCAATGGTACTTCACCTATTGATCATTGTGATCACTGTCAATGGTACTTCACCTATTGATCATTGTGATCACTGTCATTGGTACTTCATCTATTGATCATTGTGATCACTGTCAATGGTACTTTACCTATTGATCATATTGATCACTGTCATTGGTACTTCACCTATTGATCATCGTGATCACTGTCAATGGTACTTCACCTATTGATCATTGTGATCACTGTTATTGGTACTTATCCTATTGATCATTTTGATCACTGTCAATGGTACTTCACCTATTGGTCATTGTGATCACTGTCAATGGTACTTCACCTATTGATCATTGTGATCACTGTCAATGATACTTCACCTATTGATCATTGTGACACTGTCAATTGTGCTTCACCTATTGATCATTGTGATCACTGTCAATGGCACTTCACCTATTGATCATTGTGATCACTGTCAATGGTACTTCACCTATTGATCATTGTGATCACTGTCAATGATACTTCACCTATTGATCATTGTGACCACTGTCATGTACACTCCTGTCCAACCTCTTCATCTGCTTGTGATACTACATGTAGTTGTTTACTGATTTCCTTGATACAGATGTCCCACAGTCAGTCGCCGCTCATTTTCTGTCAGGTCTGTACAACTGGAACAAGCTTCCCTGTCTAATGGACAGTCACATACTTTGTCTTCCAGCAGTGTTCGTTGTAATGTGAGCGTGTGCAAGTTGTCTACAAAAGAATGTTGTTCAGAACGGATGACAATGGTTTGCCTTGAGTGTGATCTTCCCTGGTGAGTTCTTCTCTGGGATGATCATCTTGCTTAAGTCTGGGTCTGTAGCAACTTCACTCAATTAGGGAAAGTGGCATCGAGCAACAATATTGAGGCATATACATTTAGAAAACTGATGTCATGATGTTAATAATTAATAATAATAATTACAATATTTATAT
>JAPXFY010000034.1:214644-262144 GCA_030674185.1 Monoplex corrugatus
GCTAGGTTAATCTGTCTCCATTCTTGTTGTTGTTGTTGTTGCTTGCCAGGATGATGTATCAGCGTTCTTTGTTACTACTTTTGTAATACTGGCTCCCATCATGATCTATCTGCTTTTATAATTCATTTACTATTACACCACTGTCGTAACCAAATCTCAAAGAAATCTCTACCATTCTGAAAGTTGGTGTTATTGCCTACTAAACTTTGGCTGGTGCTTCACATTTTTTACCAGTCAGATGGAACATTTTAGCAGCCAAAATACAAACCTGACCACACAATAGCAAAGTGCAGCTGTGGTATTTTACTCACATAGATTTAAAACAAGAACAGCACAGTATTTCTTCAAGGTGCATATTCCATAGAGAACTACAGTGTAACAGAAGAAACAAATTGCAACGAAAATAAAAATGAAACAAAATAGAACAAGACAGTCTTTCAGTCTTTGGTATAGTTTGTTCATTTTTGTCTTCATCTTCATGGATCAGGTCCAGACTGTCTAGCCACTCTGTGTGTTTGGGCCTCCGTGGCCTGTTAGAGGAGATGGTTCACTTGGTGACAGCTTTCACAGCGCTGACGGGTTTCTCGCTCAGATCGTGCATGTCATCATACTTGACTGTTCATAGTAAGCCAGCCACGTATATTCCTTCCATTCGTGAAGAAAGCTTTGCTGACCCCTTGATGACTTCCTTTTCTTCTAGAACAAGTTTCTGACCCAAGTGCTGCAGCTTTAGAGCGCTTCATTGTCGACACGTATGTGGTTTTACGACAGGAAGTGCAGGTTCACTCTCTATCTGTAATGATGAGTGGATCAGAAAACTTGCACAATTGTATAAGCCTAATCGTGTAAGCGAATGCAGACCGATTCAACCCGTTATTAGGTGTTCGCCATTGGCGAGTGAAGTTTTATTTTTACTCGTCAATTATTTTGTCTACTCGCCATGACCAGTAAAATATTTACCACTTTCAGTTCTGCTCTACCATCTGTCTGTCCTTTTTGATCTTTTGCTGCTGCATTCAGTTGTCCTACAGGAAATCAGTGAATGTACTCTACACAGGATACTTCCCCTTCAGCGAAGGATATGTGACTGTGTTTAAAAACTTGTAAGGTTTTCTCCACAAGAGGACAATTTTCTCTATATCTCTCAACAAAAAATGTACAAATGGAGTAAACACAACACAGTCATGTACGCATACATGGACAGAACAGAGAAAGACATATGCGTAACAGAAACACATTATTGCTGGTTTTCTTTCTCCCTATTATAAATGTGTTGTATTCTGTTTGCAGTGAGACTGCTTACAGACAATGTGTCAGACAGTTTTAAAACACAACAGTAGACAGTGTTTCTTCTACACAAGAAAGAAGCAGAGCTATTCTATAACGCTAAAAAAGTGACTGTCAACTCTGAGAACTATTAGTGTTTGATATTTATAACTATTACAGTGATCAACTGATATCCTGGTCTTGTTCTGATGATTTATAACCATGCCATGCCATCTGCTGGTTCCCAAGACAGCCAACATTTATTTTCTGCATGAAATTTATGGTTTTTATTTATTACCAAGATTTATTAACTTAATTGCTAGGACATAAAAATGTAAAATAAAAACTTCACCACCCCCACCATCCCCTGCGTCACCGCCATCATCATCATCGTTATCACCACTATTACCATCGTCACCATCATCACCACTACCACAACCAACACTATCACTTCTCCATCAATGATCTGCCAAGCCATACAGAAATTGTTCCTTTATGTAATCTTGAATCACTGTTGGTGTTGTTGGTAGAAGTTTTAGTCACGTGGCCATGAACGTAACCATACAGATGGTACAAGCTTCAGTGCGACATTTCTGACTTAACGTTTGTGCAATCACACACATAGATGTACATATGTGTTAGTTAAGAGACAGAAATATTTGCTGATGTATTTTGCATGATTATGATAAGGATTGAGAGACAGAGATGCTGTTAACTAGGATTTAAACATATACAGCCTGGCTGTCACCAGTGATTGAGCTCTGGACTGTAAATGCCATGTCTCAAGTTCAATTCCAGCCTGCAACATAACATCTGGCCTGTGGGCTGCTCACCATAATGCTGTAATCATTCTGATGGCGTCAGCGTATGTTTAATAGGTCCCATTCTCCCCAATTCATGACCTTGCCAGCATATTACTGAAGGTGTCTGCCAGATAATTATTACCAGATTTGATTACGACGCATATGGGCTTGTCTGATGCAATCAATCCCACGTGATCAAGCTCAGAACTCAGAACTGTAACACCTGTGTCCTGTTATTTTAGACAATCACACAGATGTCGTTTTACTGGGCTGGGTCTGTGAAGCAATGTGAGCAACAAGTGAAGTATGAATGATGTCTGGTAGTTGTTAAATTGTTGGAGGTACTAATATGTCAATATATGGTAGAATATAGATTATTTCTTCTGTTGATTAACACTGTTGGAATACACTGTATCTAATATGTCAAGATAATAACATGGATAGTGGTTACCATAGGACAGCTGGAAGCTGCTTGTGCAAAAATATATTTTGATTATTGTATAGATTAGTTAAAATGTGTTAGGGTTGGAGGACAATTGTTCTACTAAAAACCCTGTAACGGATGACTTAAGTGGAGACTTAGAGCCTCACCAGCACGAAGGGTTTGTGTACTTATCAATATCGTTTTGGGTCCTTTTCTATGGCGTGGTGTCTGTGGTGTTGGGAAATGTACAGTTCATCAGACTATCATGACGCCATCTTGAAGGGACTAAAACTAAAACTGATGGCTATGATGTGCTGATGCATTGGCTATGTCAGTGTTTTTCTTGTCTTTCACACTTTTGTACTTAAAGTTGTGTGGGGGTTTGCTTTGATCTTAATGGTAAAATTGAGGAGGCATGTTTTGAAACGATCTTTGGGGCTTATGCCTTATTCTACTGTAGTGAAATTCGAAATGTTACGTGTGTGCGTGTTTCTTTGTTTGTTCAGCTAAAAACCTTGGTGTCTGCATTGACTCTACCCTCTCCATGAACAACTTTGTTTCTCAAACTGCCAGATCTTGCTACTATCATCTCCATCGTATAAGCCTGATCAGGAAGTATCTCTCTGTCGAAACAACTGCAAAACTCGTTCTCTCCTTCATAATGTCTCGCATTGACTATTGCAATTCACTCCTGTCTGGTCTTCCTGCCTCCACCATTCACATTCAAAACAATGCTGTACGCCTTGTACTCAAAAAGAAAAAAGCTGACCACATATCACCTCTCCTGGCACAACTTCACTGGCTCCCTGTATCAAAGCGCATACAGTACAAACTAGACACCATGTGCTTACAAAAGCCTCAATAACGCATCCCCGATTACCTGTCAAGCCTACTTGAGATCTATGTTCCCTCACGTACCCTCCGCTCTGCCTCCAACCCTCTGACTTTTCGCTTTCCACGCACTAAGCTCAATACCTATGGTCCACGAGCCTTCTCTGTTTCTGGTCCACTCTCCTGGAACAAACTTCCTCTCTCAGTCCGTCAGCAACCTACTTTTGTATCCTTCAAGTCCGCTCTCAAAACTCACCTTTTCTCCTCTGCATAAAATCCTAACCTCACTCAACCCCCCTCTGCAGCCTGTCTCCGCTCGGAGGGGAATCACTTTGTTATAATATATAATTGTATATGATATGCTCTCTATAATTTTCCATTGCTTTTATTCTTGCTTTTATTGCTTTTATTCTTTCTCCCCATTTATATCCATGCGTGTGTGTGTGTGTGTGTGTGTGTGTGTGTGTGTGTGTGTGTGTGTGTGTGTGTGTGTGTGTGGTGCGTGCGTGTGTGTGCGTGCGTACGTGCGTGCGTGCGTGCGTGTGTGTGTGTTTCAGCGCTTAGATTTGATTTTGTCAAGATTTTGCGCTATATAAATATTGTAATTATTATTATTATGTATGTATGTATGTATGTATGTGTGTGTGTGTGTGTGTGTGTGTGTGTGTGTGTGTGTGTGTGTGTGTGTGTGTGTGTGTGTGTGTGTGTTTTGTCTGTTGGTGCATGTATGTGTGTATGTGTGTGTATGTGTTTGTGTATGAGTGTGTGTACATGTGTGTATGTATGTCTATGTGTGCGTACGTATTTCTCTGTTGGTGTATGCGTGTGTATGTATGTGTATGTGCGTGTATGTGTGTGTGTGCGTGTTTGTGTGTTGGTATGTGTGTTTGTGTATGAATGTATATATATATATATATATATATATATATATATATATATATATATATATATATATATAGTGTGTGTGTGTGTGTGTGTATGTGTGTGTGTGTGCGTGTGTGTGTATGTGTGCGTTTATGAATATGTGTGCTTGTGCATTTACGTGTCTGTACGTGTGCGAATTTATACGTGTATATTTGTATGTTTGTTTATGAAAATGCATCTGTGTGTATTTGTAAATGTGTGTGGCAGTGTGTATGTGTGTGTGTGCATGTGTTGTGTGTATATGCATTTATATATGTTGTATGTGAATGTGTATGTGTGTATATGCGTGTGTGTATGTGTGTGAGTACGTGTTTATGTCTGTATGTGTGTGTACATATGTTTGTGTGTGTGTATGTGTGTGTGTTCTTTTCTTGGTTTTCTCTCTATGCATGCTCGCGCGTACCTATGCACACATACACATACATATCTGCTTAATAAATAAATATATTCACACTTACAAACATTCACATATACATAAATACATACAGAATGGAAAGGAGTATTCGCTTTAACTGATTACACAATCATGTTTACACTGATAAACGTAATCAAAGATAGACATATAACATAATATAAACATGTAAGCATGAATGTATACACGCATAAACACGCCAGCATACACACACACACACACACACACACACACACACACACACACACACACACACACACACACACAACACTACACACACACACACACATACACACACACAACAACACACACAAACCAAAACAACAAAGAAACACGGACGCGCGCACGTACGCACACACGCATGCACACATACAAGCACATGAATAAAAACGCACATATCTACAATCGGTAGTTTAAAACAATTTCCCAATAACTGTTGTTGAAACATGAGCAGAATTGTAGAAGATTAGTTGTACACTGCCTTCACTGAATTGTTTTGATTTATGACTGTTCATGTGAGTGTGTGTATACATAGTATGTTGGAGTAGTGATTTATCGCCTCTCTCTCTCTTCTATCTATCTATCTATCTATCTATCTATCTATCTATCTATCTATCTATCTATCTATCTATTTCTCTCTCAAATGCTCTTCTCTTTCTCTCCCTCCCCCGCTCTGTCTCTCCCTCTATTTGTCTGTCTGTCTGTCTGTCTCCCCTCCTCCTCCTCCTCTTTCTACTTTTTTCTCTTGCTCTTTGTCTCTTCTCCCTCCCTCATCCTCTCTCTCTCTCTCTTGCTTACTCACTGACTTGTACCGTGACTCATTCACTTAGTTATTCACTCTTGTTTGTAACGTTTGCCTATTTATTAATGTTTGAAGTGTTTCATGTCATTTTCTTCTGAGACTGAATGGTCGGCCTATGTTGTTTCAACTGTCAGCGTCTCTTCAAGTCAATAAGGAGTGAGGAGTATGCGTGAAGTCCTAGGGAAATGTAGTCATCACCTTGTTGATAGACAGCTGAGGTTTTGTGAATTGACTGGGGAGGGGGGGGGGGGTCTGTGATGTGAGACGAGTTTATACTGAATGGTCCGTTGTGTTGTGATTCATAGACCTTTAATTATCTATTTACTCATCTATCTATGTATTGTTCATTCCTTATGAAAATACTTGTTTCATCAGACGGCAGATGCGCATCAGAAATAGCCAGCAGAATCGGCCGAGACAAAACAGCATTCAAGAAGATGAAAAGCATTCTTACCAACAAATGCTTATCAATTAACATCAGGAAGAGAGTTCTTGAATGTTGTATAGAACCAATACTGTTGTTTGGTTGTGGACAGTCGACAAGCAAAGCCAGAACAAGATTGAGGAAGCAGAGATGTAGTTTCTAAGAAGACTGTTGAGAGTTCCATGGACAGCAAAGAAAAAAACGAGACAGTCTTGATGGAGGCAGACACAAGAAGATCATTCATAAGGAAGATTAGGAAAAGACAGGCAACATTTTTGGGCCTGTTTATGAGGAAAGGGGATTTGGAGCACCTGGTCACAAAGGGAAAGCTGGAGGGAAAGAGAGCTCCAGGTAGATCCAGGGAGAAGATATTGGACGGACTTGCAGAGTGGGTGAAGACAAAGAGGGTGGAGGAGATGCTTGAGGCAACAAGAGATAGAGACAGATGGAAGTCCATGATCGCCAACGCCATGCGGCAGGGCACCTGATGATAATGATAATATGTGACAAAAATTGTTCCAATGATAGACAGATACAATACTAGTATAAAAATGTAGACAAGATAAAACATAGGCTAAGTAGGACCTCAGGACCTGACTGCTGATGGGTTTATGTACAAGCTTAAGGTTTGTGCCATGATCACTATACACATGGCATCTGTGACGTTAGTGCATATAGAATTCATTCCGAGCACGAAGACATCATCTTGAGAAACTGAAACTGTGACATCATCTCGATAAACTGAAACTCTAATGTCTTTTTGTGTTTCTTTGTATTCTGGAAAAAACATTGATGCATCTACTGCCATGTGGTCTTGGCAATATCCCATGTGTAATGCTAATATCTTGAGTTCAATATCAGTCTGTAACATTATAACGTGGCCTGTTTGCTGCTCATCTTACTATTTCCATCATTCTAGTGGTGTCAGCTTAGTGTTTCATAAGTCCACTGGTCTGTTTGCTGCTCATCTTACTATTTCCATCATTCTAGTGGTGTCAGCTTAGTGTTTCATAAGTCCACTGGTCTGTTTGCTGCTCATCTTACTATGTCCATCATTCTAGTGGTGTCAGCGTAGTGTTTCATAAGTCCACTGGTCTGTTTGCTGCTCATCTTACTATTTCCATCATTCTAGTGGTGTCAGCTTATTGTTTCATAAGTCCACTGGTCTGTTTGCTGCCCATCTTAATATTTCCATCATTCTAGTGGTGTCAGCTGTGTGTGTCATAGGTCCACTGGTCTGTTTGCTGCCCATCTTACTATTTCCATCATTCTAGTGGTGTCAGCTTAGTGTTTCATAAGTCCACTGGTCTGTTTGCTGCCCATCTTACTATTTCCATCATTCTAGTGGTGTCAGCTTAGTGTTTCATAGGTCCACTGGTCTGTTTGCTGCCCATCTTACTATTTCCATCATTCTAGTGGTGTCAGCTTAGTGTTTCGTAAGTCCACTGGTCTGTTTGCTGCCCATCTTACTATTTCCATCATTCTAGTGGTGTCAGCTTAGTGTTTCATAAGTCCACTGGTCTGTTTGCTGCCCATCTTACTATTTCCATCATTCTAGTGGTGTCAGCTTAGTGTTTCATAAGTCCACTGGTCTGTTTGCTGCCCATCTTACTATTTCCATCATTCTAGTGGTGTCAGCTTAGTGTTTCATAAGTCCACTGGTCTGTTTGCTGCCCATCTTACTATTTCCATCATTCTAGTGGTGTCAGCTTAGTGTTTCATAAGTCCACTGGTCTGTTTGCTGCCCATCTTACTATTTCCATCATTCTAGTGGTGTCAGCTTAGTGTTTCGTAAGTCCACTGGTCTGTTTGCTGCCCATCTTACTATTTCCATCATTCTAGTGGTGTCAGCTTAGTGTTTCATAAGTCCACTGGTCTGTTTGCTGCCCATCTTACTATTTCCATCATTCTAGTGGTGTCAGCTTAGTGTTTCATAAGTCCACTGGTCTGTTTGCTGCCCATCTTACTATTTCCATCATTCTAGTGGTGTCAGCTTAGTGTTTCATAAGTCCACTGGTCTGTTTGCTGCCCATCTTACTATTTCCATCATTCTAGTGGTGTCAGCTTAGTGTTTCATAAGTCCACTGGTCTGTTTGCTGCCCATCTTACTATTTCCATCATTCTAGTGGTGTCAGCTTAGTGTTTCATAGGTCCACTGGTCTGTTTGCTGCCCATCTTACTATTTCCATCATTCTAGTGGTGTCAGCGTAGTGTTTCATAAGTCCACTTGTCTGTTTGCTGCCCATCTTACTATTTCCATCATTCTAGTGGTGTCAGCTTAGTGTTTCATAGGTCCACTGGTCTGTTTGCTGCCCATCTTACTATTTCCATCATTCTAGTGGTGTCAGCTTAGTGTTTCGTAAGTCTTTTTGTCAAGACCTTGCCAATGCACAGGGTTTTCACAGATACTAGCTGGCAGATTTGAATGAAGCACATATGGAATTGTCCACGTGCAATGAATCACTCCTGAAAATTTCGTAATACAATTGATCTGTGTTAACAGTGTTTGTTTTGTTGTTGTTGCCCCCGCTGCTTCTGCTATTGCTACTGTTGTTGTTTTGTTGTTGTTGCTGTTGTGTTGTTGTTGTTGTTGTATGGTGGTTGTTGTTATTGTTGTTGTTGCTGTTGTTCTTGTTGTTGTATGGTTGTTGTTGTTGTTGTTGTTGTGGTATGGTTGTTGTTGTTGTTGTTGTTGTTGTATGGTTGTTGTTGTTGTATGGTTGTTGTTGTTGTTGTATGGTTGTTGTTGTTGTTGTATGGTGGTTGTTGTTGTTGTATGATTGTTGTTGTTGTTGTATGTTGTTGTTGTTGTTGTATGGTTGTTGTTGTTGTTGTATGGTTGTTGTTGTTATTGTATTGTTGTTGTTGTTGTTGATGTATAGTTATTGTTGTATGGTTGTTGTTGTTTTTGTTGTTTTATGGTTGTTGTTGTCTTTGTATGGTTGTTGCTGTTGTTGTTGTATGGTTGGTTGTTGTTGTTGTTGTTGTTTGTATGGTTGTGTTTTGTATGTTGTTGTTGTTGTTTGTTTGTTGTTGTTGTTGTTGTTGATGTATGGCTGTTGTTGTATGATTGTTGATGTATGGTTGTTTGTTGTATGGTTTGTTGTTGATGTATGGTTGTTGTTGTTGTTGTTGTTGTTGTTGTTGTTGTATGGTTGTTGTTGTTGTTGTTGTTGTAGGGTTGTTGTTGTTGTATGGTTGTTGTTGTGTATGGTTGTTTTGGGTTGTTGTTGTATGGTTTTGTTGTTGTATGGTTGTTTTGTTTGTTTTGTATGGTTGTTGTTGTGTTGTTGTTGTTGCTATGTTGTTGTTGTATGTTGTTGTTGTTGTGTTGTTGTTGTTGTATGTTGTTGTTGTTGTTGTGTGGTGTTGTTGTATGGTTGTTGTTGTTTGTTGTTGTTGTTGTTGTTGTTGTATGGTTGTTGTTGTATGGTTGTTGTTGTATGGTTGTTGTTGTTGTTGTTGTTGTTGTTATGGTTGTTGTTTGTTGTATGGTTGTTGTTGTATGGTTGTTGTTATTGTTATGTTGTTGTTGTTTGGTATGGTGTGGTTGTTGTTGTATGTTTTGTTGTTGTTGTTGTTGTGTATGGTTGTTGTTGTTGTTGCATGTTGTTGTTGTTGTTGTATGGTGGTTGTTGTTGTTGTTTTTATTGTATGGTTGTTTTGTTGTTGTTGTTGTTGATGTATGGTCATTGTTGTATTGTTGTTGTTGTTGTTGTTGTTGTGTTGTTGTTGTTGTATGGTTGTTGTTGTTGTTGTATAGTTGTTGTTGTTGTATGGTTGTTGTTGTTGTTGATGTTGTATGGTTGGTGTTGTTGTTGTATGGTTGTTGTTGTTGTTGTTGTTGTTGTGTTGTTGTTGGTTGTTGTATGGTTGTTGTATGGTTGTTGTATGTTGTTGTTGTTGTTGTTGTTGTTGTATGGTTGTTGTTGTTGTTGCTGTTGTTGTTGTTGTGTATGGTTGTTGTTGGTTCTGTATTTCTTTTAACGTCTATTGAAATAGGTGTTTTTAGACGAGCTTTGTTTTTGTTATTGATGTTGTGTTTGTTGTTGTCACTTTTGCAATTGCTGCAGCTGTTTTGTTGTTGCTGCAGCTGCTATTGTTGCAGTTGTTATTGCTGTTGTTGTTGTTGTGTTGTGGTTGTTGTTGTTGTTGTAAAATTTTCCTCTAGGTCCCATTTGCATAAAACATATTTCCTATCTCATTCTGCAACTCATTCTTTGTCATCCTTCAAATCTTCCCTGAAGACTACTAATTTCACGTGCTGATAAACACCCTTTTTATCACCTTTTTTGCATTTTGCATTTTCAGTACCCCACTGCAATGCCGCACATAATAAAAAGCCCTTGGATCACTTCAACCAACTGACGTAAAAAAGCATATTTATGATTTAGTGTTGGTTACATAGGTTTGATGTTGTCTTGAACAGAGAAAAGACGGGAACAGAGGCAGCCTTTATACATTGCTTTCATTGATTTAACCAAAGCTATTGACCTGGCCAACACAAGAGATCTCTTCGCACTCCTGGAAGAAAGAATGATATGGTCGCTGAAGCTGCTGAGTCTATCTGTTCTTTTCATGGAGGCATGCAGGGGACAGTTCATTTTGACTGATCATCCTCAGAACCATTCCTCATTTAAAGTGGAGTGAAGCGGGGCTGTGTCCTTGCCCCGACACTCTTCAAAATCTTCATTCCCCCTTGTACTGTCGTACCCTTTCAGAACATCTGATGGCAGAGCGTATCTACATTCAAGGTCCGACGGTAAGCTTATCAAACTAGCACGCCTCAGAGCAAAGATCAAAGCGCGTCACGTCTTAATCCAGATATTCTTTGCTGATGATGCCGCATTGATGTTTCATAGACAGTTTTATCTCCAGCAGCTAGTCAACTCATCAGCACATACTTGCCAAGAGTATGGCCTCGCCATCGGTATGAAGAAGACAGATATGGGGCAGAACGTCAGTGAAGACGCCAACAACAATTTTGACTATCACAGCCTGCAAGTAGACAATGAATTTACCTACCTAGGACCCAGTATCTTCAGCAACATGTCATTCAGTCGAGAGCTGTCCAGGAGAGTGTGGGAAGATAACAAGCTTCAACAACCACCAAGACTGAAATTACAGAGCTTGCATACTGAGTATCCTTGTCCACAGCAGCAAGAGTTGAATAACCTACATACCATGCATAACATCTCAAATGCTTCCACATGTGGTGCTTGCACCCGATCCTGGGCATTTCCTAGAAGGTCCATGTCCCAAACAAGGACTTCCTGGATCAGGCCAGTGTGCTAAGCACGCCTGCAGTTTTCAATGATGTCTGCGTTGGCTTGGTCATGTCCATCACATTCAGGACTACCACATCCCAAAAGATATCATCATGGAGAGTTTACCGCAGGATTCCAGCCCACAGGGCATCCCATGCTGTAGCACACAGACTTGACAAACGTATCCTTAAGTCTGCTGATATTAGTTTGGACACTTGGAAAGAGACAGTTACAAAACTCTGTGACTTGGGACATACTGTACGTACAGGAATCTGCACTGTGATGAAGAAACGAATTCAACTGTGTGAAGGCAGGAAACAGAAATAGGACAGTTGCAGCAGTGACCACCCAGCCACAGTCATCAGCCTTCATGTGCTTCAGCTGTGCCAAGGACTGTGACTGAAGGTTTGGCTTATGCAGACAAATCTGACGCTGTTCCACAACCAGGTGGGTCCTAAACCAGGCAGATCCATTGGTTAATCAGACAGAAAGACCCATTATTGTTTGTTTATTTAAGGTGATGATTGGTAATACAGGTGTATGTCAAATGGCTGATGTGATGCATCTAGTGTGTTGGCTAGTGGCTGCATTGCCTGTCACCTCTGACTTTCAGCCTACACTGCTGGCTAGCACTGCTGCTTGCAGCTATGCAAGAAGAAGAGCAGAATGCGTAAGTCTCTCTCTATCAGTACATAGCATCTCCATCAGCAAGCCCTACGCTGTGCCTCCTCGTGGCATGTGGTAACTGAACACCTCACGGACTCTAAACTCAAGGGACTCGGAGGAGGTCTGGCCCCCAGAAAGTGTGGCACGCAGGCCCACCGACATGTTGACATGCTCTGATGCCCCTGGTCCAGACCCCAGCTATGGGTAAATAGCACCATTGCCGTGTCGTTATCTTGAGAGAGAATAAGGCAAAGGGAGTTAAACCCTGACAGAAAATCACCCCCACTGCCTTGTGGGTTATCGTGAGAACAACAATAGCTAGCAGAGAGTCCGCACAAAATCCAATGGATGCAACGGGAAACCACAATCGTACATTCACAAGTTTATCATGACCAGTCAAAACACGAAAAAAGTATAACGACGTAAGTAGAGGCTCCTGTGGATCACCTTCGTCTGGTAGGGACCGTCATGCTGTGCAGGTGACACCCGACCGTCAGCAAGCTACTGCGATCAAACAAAAACAAACAAAAACATAAAAATTGTAACATGGAATGTCAGGACGCTACTGCAAAGGGTAAAATAAGAAAATGTCAAGATCGAGATGGAAAGGCTTAGCATCAGTATTTTAGGACTAGAAGTGAGATGGAAGGGGGCAGGCATGATAACATCAGGCAAGTATATAATAATATATTCTGGTGGAAACACACTTAAAAGAGGACTAGGCATCATGATAGAAAACGACAAGTCAAAATCAATCGAAGGATATAGGGCTCTGTCCGCAAGAACTCAAGAAGAAATTGACAACTTCTATGAAGTATTAGAGATGGCCAAAGATCAATGCAAATCGCATGTTACAACAGTAATACTGGGATATTTTAATGCTTAAGTGGGACAACAGAGGTTGGAGGACATAATGATGAAAATCAAATTGATTACATCATGATAAATGAAAGATTCAGAAATTCTTTACTGATACCAAAAACACTACCAGGGCAGACTGCCACAGTGACCACGATCCTGTGATGGGAAGATTTAGGCTAAAACTTAAGAAAAGAAAACAGACCAAAAGTAATATCAAACTAAATCTTTGACTTTTAAAGACAGATGAAGCGACCTGTGAAAAAGTTAACGTACATGTTCAAATCAAATTCAATGCTCCGGAGGGCGTTGGTGACAGTGAGGAACAATGGACACATTTACTTTACTTTACATTTACTTTTTCCTTCCGCTTGTACCGGTGGGCATCGCGGGGAGATACAGTCGTCTGTCAGCAGCAAGGCGGGTGGCCTGGAGAAGCGACATCTCGTGAGCTCTGAGGGTGTCTGCCACGGAGTCGCTCCATCGTCGTCTTGGTCTTCCTCTGGCTCTCCAGCCAGAATATCTGGTGTTGTATGCCCAAAGAGCTGGATGGTTTAGGGGCATACGTGTGAGGTGTCCGAACCACTTGATCCTCATATGTTCGATGTGTTGTAGGATTGGTGTTGCTCCTACCATGTCTCGTATCACCTCATTTCTGATCTTGTCCCGCCTTGTCTTGTTTACTGCTTTCCTCAGGCATTTCATTTCACAGGTGACCAGTTTTCTCTCGAGGACTTTAGTTAGGGACCATGTCTGGCACTGGTATATCAGCGTTGGTAGAAAAATGGTGTTGATGAGTTTCGCCTTAGTGCTGGTGGGAATGCTGGGTGTTTCAGGAAAGGGGCAAGTTGGTAGCTGACTGCGTTGGCTTTCTCGCATTTGGTCTCGATTTCTCTGTCTAGTTTGCCATTTTCAGTGAAGATGCTGCCCAGGTATTTAAATTCACTGGCTTGCTTCAACTGGGTTCCGTTGATGTTGATATCCAGTTTGTTTGGTCTCTTACTGACAGTCATGATCTCGGTCTTGCTGACACTGATCTTCATGCCGTATGTCTCGCAGCTTTCATTGAGCTGGTCTGTGTGCTCCTGTAGCTGTATCTTGTCATTGTTCGCCATTGCCTGGTCGTCCGCAAACATGAGTTCATTGAGTGCCTCAGGATCTGGGTTTGCCTCCTTCGTAATCTGATCCATCTAGATCACGAAGAGAAGAGGGGAGAGATTACAGCCCTGCCTTACTCCTGATGTCACTGGGAACTAGTCAGATGTTCCACTGGTGGTGCGGACTGCACTCCTGCTGTTGACATAGATGGCCCGAATGTTGTCTAGCAGCTGGCCCTTGATGTCGTACTGCTCGAGGACCTTTCATAGCTTGTCTCTGTTGACTCGATCAAAGGCCTTTTCTTGATCAACGAATACAAGATGGAGATCTCAGTCATGTTCGATCGCCCTCTCGCACAGTTGTCGGAGTGCAAAGATTGCATCGGTGCACCCTCTTCCTTTTCTGAAGCCAAATTGGGCGTCACTGAGGAGATGTTCTGTTTTCGCTCGAGTGCGCTGCTCCAGGATCTTTGCGTACATTTTCCCTACATGGCTGAGTAGTGATATGCCTCTGTAGGTACTGCAGTCTTTCTTGCTGCTCTTCTTCTTCCACGTTGGCACCACTATTGCATTTTGCCAGTCTTCTGGTACTTTTCTCTCTTCCCAAGCTTTCTGAAAGATGGTGGTAAGCCACTGAATTCCGGTTTAACCGCACACATGGATGGCTTCAGTTGTTATGCCATCGTCTCCAGCTAGCTGCCTTGCCTTTAGGACTGGTCTTCACTGCTTTTTTTACTTCACTCTCTAGGATGGACACAATTGAGAAACTCAATAAATGAATCTTGAGAAGAAATCCCGAGTTGACAGAAAAGCGAAAAAGAACCGGATGACAAAAGAAATTATAGGCTTAATGGAAGAACAGAGGAAGGCAAAGGGAAAAGAGGAAGAACACAAGAGGATAAACAGAGAAATCAGAAATAGGTGCAATTAAGCTAGGGAAGCTTGACTGGAAACAAAGGGCAAAGAAATAGAAGACCGATGCAAAATAGATCCTCAGAGTATGTACAGAGAAACTGAAGAAATTGCACACAGGAAAAAGACATGCACATCAACTGTATGCTTAAAACCGAAAGACAGTTCGCTTATTGCAGAAAAAGACAAAATATTAGGCAGATGGGGAAAGTACATTAAAGACATTTTTAATGATTACAGAATCGAATAAAACATTATAAGAAAGAACATTGAAGGATCGCCCATAATGAAAGATGAAGTTAAAGCAGCATTGAAAAAGATGACACCATGAAAAGCCCCAGGACCAGACAATACTACAACGGAAATGATCGAGGCCTTTAATTTAAAGATTTCGGTGTTGAAATAATAACAGTCCTCCTGAATGGAATGTATGATACTGGAAAGATCCAAAAAAATATGTCGAAATCAATTTTCATTGCACTCCCAAAGAAAACGGGGGCTATAGAATGCAAACGCCAGCATACAATCAGCTTGCTGAGTCATGTAACAAAATTCCTGTTAGAATAATCATGATGACAACAAGGAACAGAATCAAATGAGAAATAGCAGAAGAACAGTGTGGATTTGTGCAAGGGAAAGGAACTATCAATGCCATATACATCCTAAGAACTATATATCTTAGAGAAGTCGATCAAGTTAGATAAGGATCAATTTATACTTCGTTGATTAAGGCTTTTGCTCGGTTAAGACAGGACTTATTAATCAACCAACTAGAAAGACACAATGTTGATGGAAAAGATCTAATAACCATCATAAATATGTACTGGGAACAAAGAGCAATAATGAAAATAAAAAAAACATACAATCTCTTTCCAAAATATCAAAAAAGTGGTCAGGCAGGGTTATGTTCTGTCACCAGATTTGTTTTCACTTTACAGCGAGACCCTCATGAGAAACCTATAAGAATGCCCCGGGATAAAGGTTCTAAGAAGATTGATAAACAACATTCATTACGCAGAAGACACTGTACTAATTGCAGAAAATGAAAGGGACCTAAGAAACCTTGAGAATATAATAGAAATAGAAAGCAAAAATAAAGGGCCGGAGCTAAATAACAAAAAAAAAATTGAAGTCATGGTAACCAGTAAAACAAGGAATCCCTTCATATTAAATAACAACAAATGGCACAACTTTGAGACAGGTTGATAAGTTTAGATATCTGTGAATGGTCATCTCACCAGACTGCAGATGCACTTCAGAAATAGCTAGCAGAATTGGCCAAGCCAAAACAACATTCAAGAAGATGAAAAGCGTTCTTACCAACAAATCCCTATCAATTAACATCAAGAAGAGAGTTCTTGAATATTATATAGAACCGATAATGTTGTACGGTTCAACAGCGTGGACAGTCAACACACAAAGTCAGAACAAGGTTGAGGCCACTGAAATGTGGTACCTAAGAAGAATGTTCAGAGTTCCATGGACAGCAAAGAAAACAAAGTAGACAGTCTTGAAGGAGGCAAACACAGGAAGATCATTAATGAAGAAGATTAAAAAAGACAAGCATCATTTATAGGATATATTATGAAGAAAGGGGAACTAGAACACCTGGTCACAGCTAGAAACCTGGAGGGAAAGAGAGCACCTGGTATATCCAGGGAGAAAGTATTGGACAGATTTGCAGGGTAGCTGAAGACAGAAAAGGTGGCAGATGTACTTGCTGTGATTTGTGTGGAAGTCGCTTGATTGCGACCATGGCGGGTAAAGAGTTAAAGACCTTTTGGAAGATGACAGAAACAAAGAACACATTATAAGAAAGAACTTTTAAGGACCACCCATAATGAAAGATGAAGTTAGAGCAGCACTGAAAAAGATGAAACCTGGAAAAGCTCAAGGACCAGACAACATTACTACAGAGATGATTGAAGCCCTGGAGGAATTTGGAATTGAAAAAATAACAGTCCTCCTAAATGAAATTTACAACACTAGAAAAATCCCCAAAGATATATCAAAATCAATTTTCATTGCACTTCCAAAGAAGACAGGGTCTATAGAATGCGAAATCCATCGCACAATCAGTTTGATGAGTCACGTAACAAAAATCCTATCAAGAATAATCATGATGAGGACAAGGAACAGAATCAAAAGAGATATAGCAGATGAACAGTGTGGATTTGTAGAAGGGAATATATATATAATTACACACACACACCTTTATATATATATATATATATATATATATATATATATATATATATTATGTATATATATATATATATATATATATATATATATATATATATACATATACACACACACACATAAACATGCATGCATACATACATACACACACACATATGTTTAAATATTATAAAGGAATGTGTTTGTTTGTGTGTTTGAATGCAAGTGCATTTGTGTAGAAGTGTGTTCTCATATGATATGTGTATGATGATTTTTCTCTGTGCCATAACTTGCTTATTCACAGCATTTCTCCACAGAATGCCAATTGCTTTGGAGTGTGGTACCTGGACTATTGCCCCATATACTTTTAAATATTCATTATTACTATCACAATTAGTAGGACATTTTCATCTTCTTACAGCAAATTACTTTTTCATGTTTCCGTTATAAAAAAAAAAGTATTTCTCACTGAGAGATTTTCGTTTTTCTATAATAAGACACTGTCATTGTGTCTAACTCAGAAACTGTTATACTCACACATATATGTAATATGCAAGAATAAAGCGTTGACAAAAGTACATTTATACTGGCGTTGACAGATTAATGATCTGCCAACTGCACAATGTTAAAATAAAATAATGGATGGTTGAGGTGCATATTCATCTAGAAGATGGTGTAACGCTGAATTGTAGTCAGTAGCAGGATCAGAGGAATTTGAAAGAGAGGAAAGACGACTTACACAATCAGATGAAAAGGATTTAACATTGATATATTTCACGTTGAGATGGGTAGCAGTTTAGTTCAGGTGGACAAGTTTAGACAGACAGAGTGAAAATAACAGAAAAAACGGTCTAAATTATGTTGGACTAAGATAAGACTGATGTAACAAGTTCATTGGTGTTATGGACAATCATCCAGTCAAAAATATGGCCTTTGATATTGTGGGCTGGGCCACAAGCTGAGAGAGAGACTGGTTAGAGAGAGATAGGCACAAGCCTTTGGTTTCATATCATCTTTATCATCAAAGTGTACATTGACATTGCCAAAGAAAAATGACGTCAAACCTGTGACGAACATACCATCAAATGAACAGACCACGGAAAAGCTGCCTCTCACGTCAAATCCAAGATCTCACAAAAAGAAAAAGTAAACTGCACTACCAACAGTTCTTCTTGTTCACTATACTGTATTAAATGGCGTATACGGTCACAGACTTGATCATTCATATGGTTTCACTGTTACAACAAAAAACATTTCTTCTGTAGACAAAATGTCTGTCCCTCAAAGAATCGCCCACCAGTCAATTTGATTGTTTTGTTTTACATTGTGGAATGTATGATCTAAAGGCCAACGATCCCCAAACAATTTGTAAGAAATTCGTGACAACTGTGGAGGAAATTGTGACCACACATCCTAAAAGTAAAATAGTCATTAGCAAGACAGCACCAGTGCGAGACAGAGACCTTCAAATAAAAATAGATCTTGTTAACACCCTGCTTCACTCCGAACTTCATGGTCGCAACAACATCTCGTTCTCGAATCATGGCAATTTAAAATCAAAATTCCACTCTACTTTCAAAGACAATGTGCATCCCAATCGGCTCGGCTCATCTATCTTTGCCAAAAACATTGGCAGACATATCAACAGAGTCCTTTGGGAGACACCAAAGGATAAAACTCGTCATCATCAACATCATCAAAGTAAGAGATCTCGGAACTACCCATTCACCATCTACGACAAGGGCTACAACACATTCTACTGTTCAAGACCACCACCTTTCGATGAATCCTAGAGTCCATGGTGAAAATAACAGAAAAACGATCTAAATTATGTTGGACTAAGATAAGACTGATGTAAAAAGTTCATTGGTGTTATAAACAATCATCCAGTCAAAAATATGGCCTTTGATATGGTGGGCTGGGCCACAAGCTGAGAGAGAGAATGGTTAGACAGAGATAGGCACAAGCCTTTGTTTGTTTGTTTTTTTTTTTTTTTATATAGATAAAATCAAATCTAAGCGCTGAAACACACACACACGCACGCAAGCACGCACACACACGCACCCACGCACGCACACACACACACACACACACACACACACACACACACACACACACACACACACACACACACACACACACACGGCTATAAATAGGGAGAAAGAATAAAAACAATGGAAAATTATAGAGAGCATATTATATACAATTATATATTGCAATGTGATTCCCCTCCGAGTGGAGACAAGCTGCAGAGGGGATTGAGTGAGGTCAGGATTTTATGCAGAGGAGAAAAGGTGAGTTTTGAGAGCAGACTTGAAGGAGACAAAAGTAGGTTGCTGATGGACTGAGAGAGGAAGTTTGTTCCAGGAGAGTGGACCAGAAACAGAGAAGGCTCGTGGACCATAGGTATTGAGCTTAGTGCGAGGAAAGCGAAAAGGCAGAGGATCGGAGGCAGAGCGGAGGGTACGTGAGGGAACATAGATCTCAAGTAGTCTTGACAGGTCGTCTTTATCATCAAGGTGTACATTGACATTGCCAAAGATGACTTGTTCTTGGTCATAGGGTGTAGTAATTGAGGAGAGACACAGTGTCATTATAAAACACGAAAGGAGAGATTTTGTTCACATGACTAAAGGAGAATTGTAGATACAAAAGAAAGACAGTTTGACCAAATATACAAAGAACGACTTCAATGGTTTCAAATCATACAGTAGAAAAGGGAAAGGAGTGGATGAAGGACAGACGGTATTCAAGCACATCTTTATACACAACAGCAATTATGTCTCCACAAAAAGCTTGAGGGAAGGAACGGAGTTTGTAACCTGGACGTGTGACCTGTTTCACGTTTGGCTCATGGCCACTTGCTTTCAGCCAAGTTTGTGTCAGAAAAATCAAACCAGATTTGTTTTTAAAACTAAAATATGAGATACAGTACATGTTTTGGTCACGACAGACATACATAGCATTGAACAAACAGACTGTAAGATGTGCAAAAGACCCAGAACAAGAGGGTAATGGTGGACTGTCAGGCAGGGGTATGGGGAGGGAACACATTATGGGGGAAGTCAAAATGACAGAACCTGGTGGTGTTAACATTGATGAAAGAAACTGCAACAGTTCTTGCTCAGGAGGAGACGCTGGTGGTGTGGTTGGTCGAGAGTAGTTTTTCTTCCTGTTTCCTCTGTATCGTTTATGGTGTGACCCAACTCCCAGACTCAATGAGAGGAGTGCACACACAGACACACACACGCAAAACACACACACCACACACACACACACACCACACACACACATGCATACACACACGCGCATGCACACACACACAAACACACACACTCACACACATACACACACACACAAACGCACATATACACAAGCACACGAATGCACTTACATACGAGCACGTACACAAACACACACATACACACACACACACACACACACACACACACACACACACACACACACACACACACACCACATTTACATACACAAATAAAGATATATAGAGGTAGGGAAAGAGAGAGGGAGAGAGACAGAGACAGAGAAACAAAGAGAGTGAGAGAGAGAGAGAGAGAGAGATAAACATGTCATTCTGTAGAAAGCCATACCTTGGGCTAGCTTTTGTCATTAAATTTGTCAACAAGGATTGGCTTCATTATCATAACTTTTTTTCAAATGACTTTTTGTGAGTCGTCAAACAGTATAAAAGGGTAGACATTTGTGCAGAGTGTTTGTGATCTCCATTATCATCCGACAGTCATCATGAGGGCCATTTACCTGCTCCTAGTCTTTGCCATGATCTTCGCTTCAGTCTTCATCTCTGCGAGTACCGGTAAGTTCTTCTAATCCATATGTTGTTTTTGTTCTGTTTCCTTGTCCATGATTGAACTGAATCTTGTGAGAATGGCAAGCATTTGTATTTATCTGTGTAGTCAACGTTATTATTTGGTTGGTTGTTTGATTGTTTTATGTTTTGTATTTCATGTTTTGTATTTCAAGCTTTTTCTTATGTGCGACTTTAACCCATATTGTGCAGTCCTTAGGATACTGCACAGTCTGCGTTCTCTATCTGCAGTGTTTGTATGTACGTATACATATGTATATATATATATATATATATATATATATATATATAACACACACACACCACATATATATATATATATATATATATAATATATATATATATATATAGATAGATAGATAAATAGACAGACATATAGATAGATAGATAGATAGATAGATAGATAGATAGATAGATAGATAGATAGACAGATTGATAGATCTCCTCCTCCTCCTCACCATCATCATCACCATGTGACCTGCCGCTTGGCGTTTGCAGTCACGGCCCTCCATACGAATCTATCCCTTGTCACTGCAAGTGCATCTCCCACCCTCTCTGTCCTCAGCCACTTTGCAAGTCTGTCCATTTTTTTCTTCCTAGGTCTAGCTAGTGCTCTTTATCTCTACAGCTTTCCTGTTGTGAGTAGGTGCTCTAATTTCTCTTGCCTCATAAAATGTCTTATCAATGTTGCCCGCTTTTTCCTAATTCTCTTTATCAATGGTCTTCTTGTGTCTGCCTCCTTCAAGATTGTCTCGTTTGTTTTGTTTGCTGTCCATGGAACTCTTAACATTCTTCTGAGAAATCATATTTCAATTGCCTCAATCTTTTTCTGCCTAATAACCATACAACGGTATTGGTACTATACAACACTCAAGAACTCTCTTCCTGATTTTAATTGATAGGGATTTATTGGTCAGAGTGATTTTAATCTTCTCAAATGCTCTTTTAGCTTAGCCGATTCTGCTGGCTATTTCTGGTGTGCTTCTGTCATCTGGTGAGATGACCTTTCCTAGATATTCATATCTATCAACCTGTCTCAGTGTTGTGTCATTTACTGTAATGCTGCATGAGGGGATTTTGTTGTTGTTCTTTTTCTTTTACTGATTACCATGGCTTTAGTCTTCTTGCTATTTAGCTCCAGCCCTTTATAATTGCTTTTTATATTTATTATATTTACAAGAAATTGTAAGTCTTTTTTAATTTCTGCGATTAGAATGGTGTCATTTGTATAACGAAAATTGTACATAATTTTTTTCTAGAAAAGTTACTCTAGAGCATTCTTCTAGGTTCCTCTTGGTGGTTTCGCTGTAAAGTGAAAACAAATCTGGTGACAGACCACAACCATGCACGACCCTTCTTTTGATATTATGGAAAAAGCTTATATCGTTGTCTATTTCCATTGCTGCTAATGTTTTCTCAACATATTTGTGATTATTCTTTGATAGTTTTCATCAACATGGAGCCTTTCTAGCTTGTTGATCAAATAGTCATGTCCTATTCAATCAAAAACCTTGATATAAACAACAAAGCATAAACGTAAATCCTTAGTCAGCGTGAACACCTCTCTATGAGAGTTCTTAGGATGTATATGACCGGGCGCAGACTGCAACAGTGACCACAATCCTGTATTGGGAAGGTTTAGGCTGAAATTGAGGAAAACGAAACAGACCAAAAGCAACATCAAACTAAACCTTGGACTCTAAAAGACAGACGAAATGATACGTAAAAAATTTAATGTACATATTCAAAACAAATTCAGTACTCTGGAAGACGTTGGTGACAGTGAGGAACACTGGACAAAGTTGAGAAGTTCGATAAATGAAGTTTGTGAAGAAATCCCTAAGGCAGATAGAAAAGCAAAAAAAGAGCTGGATGACTAATGACATTTTGGGCTTGAGGGAGGAAAGGAGGAGGGTAAAGAGAAACGAGGAGATATACAGGACGATAAACAAAGAAATCAGGTATAGGTGCAATGAAGCTAAGGAAGCTTGGCTGAACACAAAATGCAAAGAAATAGAAGAACTACACAAAACGGATCCTCAGGGTATGTACAGACGAATTATAGAATTGTCCACAGGAAAAATACATGCACATCAACTGGTTGCTTAAAATCGAAAGATGGCACGCTTATCATGGAAAAAGACAAATACTGGACAGATGGGGAGAGTACATTAAAGAGGCGAGGCGTGGACAGTCAGCAAGCAAAGCCAGAGCAAGATTGAGGCACCCGAGATGTGGTTTCTCAGAAGAATGTTGAAAGTTCCATGGACAGCAAAGAAAACAAACAAGACAGTCTTGATGGAGGCAGACACAAGTAGATCACTCATAAGGAAGCTTAGGGAAAGACAAGCAACATTTATAGGCCATTTTATGAGGAAGGGGGATTTGGAGCACCTGGTCACAATGGGCAAGCTGGAGTGAAAGAGAACACCAGGTAGACCCAGGGAGAGAATTTCTGGACGGACTTGCAGAGTGGCTGGGGATGAGGAGGGTGGGGGAGATGGAGGCAACGAGAGATAGAGATGGTTGGAAGTCCTTGGTCGCCAACGCCATGCGGCAGGGCACCTGAGGATGATGATATGACATTAATAGTTCCTTTCACTTCGACAAACCTTCTCTTTTGATTATGTTCCTTGTCCTCATCTTGATTATTCTTGATAGAATTTCTGTTAAATGACGCATCAAGCTGATTGTACGATGGCGTTCGCATTCTATAGCCCCTGCTTTCTTTGGAAGTGCAATAAAAATAGTTTTGTCACCTCTTTGGGGAATTTTCGAGTGTTACAAATTTCATTTAGGAGGACTGTTATTTTTTTCAATACAAAATTCATCTACACACACACACAGACACACACACACACACACATACACACACAGACCACACACACACACACACAACACACACACACACAAATATATATATATATATATATATACAATAATTATATATACAATAATTATATACATATATTATATATATATATATATATATATATATATATATATGTGTGTGTGTGTGTGTGTGTGTGTGTGTGCGTGTGTCTGTGTCTGTGTCTGTGTGTGTCTTTGCCTCTGTGCGTGTGTCTGTGTGTATGTGCGTGTGTATCTGTGCCTCTGTGTGTGTGTCTGTGTGTGCGTGTTTTTATTTGTGTGTATGTGCATGTACACATATGTGTGTGCGTGTATATATATGTATGTCTACTTATGTCCTGTGCGTTTCTCTCTCTCTCTCTTTCTCTCTCTCTCTCTCTCTCTCTCTCTCTCTCTCTCTCTCTCTCTCTCTCTGTATGTGTGTGTGTGTGTGCATGTGTGTGTGTTTCTTTGTTGTTTATTTTATCTCTCTGTGTGCAGGCTACCCTTGGCATAGTCCTTACAATAGGAAGGGATATAAACCTGTCTATCCTTACAGAAGTCGGGATACCAAGGATACCGCCCTAGTCATTATCAAGGTAGGTACCATATTGTAGGTGATAACGTACACAGTTAATATAGTAATCAAACATCTGCATACTAGTATGCCACAGATGAATATGCATCGTTCTCTTGCAAGTATACAATGCCAAAATATTGAGTGCACTATAAGGGCACAGACATCTCCAACTGTTCTAGACGAACATTGCAGGGAAATAGGATTCTGTCACTGAGACACAAACAATAATTTGCTTTTACTGTTCATGTTCAAAAATATGTAATAGGTTATTTCTTTTTTTTCGCGCGCGCGCGCGTGTGTTGTGTATGTGTATGTGTATGTGTAGTGTGTGTGTGTGTGTGTGTGTGTGTGTGTGTGTGTGTGTGTGTGTGTGTGTGTGTGTGTGTGTGTGTGTGTGTGTGTGTGTGTGTAAACACACATGGGTTCACGTTTTTATTGGTACTGTCTTTATGGAAGGGAGCAAGATCAAAACAGACCTTCAGTTCTTTTCAAGGTCCATGGTGGGCTGTCTGGACATGTCGAGAAACCGTTAACAACTGCTCAGTTTATTTCTGTCTGCTTTTTCCATGGGGACGGATACGGATTCCTAAAGGAGGATTGACTTTCGGATGTTTTTCATTCGCTTTGAAATCTGGGGTTGAAGACACAGTCGTAGGCTGGATTTTCTGGTTCATAGAACAATTTGTAACAAAATTTAAGGTTAGATTCAGCCTATGCAACCGCGTACAAACTATATACAGGTGATGTTCTAAATGCACTAAGACAGAGGCGCAGTCCTTGATTGTGAATGGGAACCAGTACTTGTAGGTACGACGATCTCACAGAACCTTATACTACGCAGCCGTAGTCCAGTTTAAAGCAAATTAAAGGTTTGTTCAGGTGAAATATCGTTTCTTTTTTTTTTTTTTTTTTTTTTTTTGTTGGCACCCCAGTCTGCATCATTTACAACTCGAGGAATATTCAGAGCTTTCTTGCACGAGCTTTACAGATGTTGGATATGACTGAGAAAATTCGACTTTTGATCAAAGATCAATTCCAGAAATTTAGCTTCTTTCACAGCTGGAATGATGGACGTTCCCAGATAAATTTCTGAATCAGCAAAGAATTGTCGCAGGTATGACAGTGGATACACTGTGTTTTGGTTGCGGAAAAGGTAAAGCTGGTTGTTTCTGCCCACTGCTGGATCCTATCTATGCACATCTGCAGCCACCACTGAACGCCTGCATAAAAGCTTCCACTTGCAAAAAAATGCAAAATCGTCCAAAAACAAAGAACACACTAAGCCCCGCTGTAAAGACTTGACTATATTGCGCTTGAAACTGTCACTCGGCCAAAAAATGTTGGATAAACAGGGGTTGGTGACCCCCAAAACCCATTTCATGTAGATCCATAAGAATTCCTGATTTCCAGGTGGTATCATATGCTTTCTGCAAATCAAAGAAGACAGCCACTACATGCTGTTTGTTCAGAAAAAACAACAACATTATGGATCATCGTTTCAAGGTGAAATAAATGGTTTACTATGGAATGGTGTTTGCAAAAGTTGCATTGTTCTTTAGCCAAGATGCCGTCAATCTCCAGTTTCCACGTCAGTCTGGAGTTGAAATTTGTTGTCCATCACTTTGCAAAGACAACTAGTTAGAGCTATTGGCCAACAATTGGAAGGATTGGATACATCTTTTCCAGGTTTAGGTACAGGCATGATCAGGGTTTTCTGCCATGAGGGAGGAAAGAATCTTGTCGTCCCTATGTAATTGTACACATGCAACAGAGTTTTTAAACCCTTTTTCGGGAGATGCTTCAGAACTTTGTGATGACTTTCATCTAAGTTAGGAGAAGAATCACAGCAAATCAGATGAGCACCTTTTAATTCGCCTAACGTCAGTTGAAGATTGTACTCTTCCATGTCATCAGAGACGAAGTTACAGGCTCTCTTTTCTTTCAGGAATTTGTGTTTACGGAAAAGCGCGAATATATTGGCTGAGGAAGAGTTGTTTTCAATAGTGGATGCTAACAGGTTGAAAATTGCTTTTTTTTTATCATTAATCACATAATCTGACAGATTCAAATGGTTGACAAAGTGACAGGTGTTTTTCTCTTTAATATTTTTGATAATTTTCCACACGTTCTTATTAGGAGTTCAGGACGTCAGTTTGGAGCAAAAGTCTCTTCACTCCTGTTGTTTACTTGTACACACACACACACACACACACACACACACACACACACACACACACACACACACATATATATATATATATATATATATATGTATATATATATGTATATATATATATATATATATATCTACATACATACATGCTGAGATGAGAGAGAGAGAGGAAGAGAAAGACAGAAAGACAGCCAGACAGACGGACATACAGACAGACAAACAGAAACAGAGACAGAGATACGGAGAGAAGAACGGAGAGAGACTGTTAGTGTAACTTAAAACAATCTTTTGTATAATGTTTTTATGTCTATTATCAGAAACCAAAATATCTAGAATAGGTACCAACTGACTGAACTCGCCCATTATAACAGCATAAATAGAACCAGACAGGTGAGAGTGTGACATAGACTGGCTGTACAATTCTTGTTGGGGATAACTGACAGTCGTATAATTCTTGTTGTGGATAATTGACAATCGTATAATTCTTGTTGTGGATAATTGACAATCGTATAATTCTTGTTGTGGATAATTGACAATCGTATAATTCTTGTTGTGGATAATTGACAATTGTATAATTCTTGTTGTGGATAACTGACAGTCGTATAATTCTTGTTGTGGATAATTGACAATCGTATAATTCTTGTTGTGGATAATTGACAATCGTATAATTCTTGTTGTGGATAACTGACAATCGTATAATTCTTGTTGTGGATAACTGACAATCGTATAATTCTTGTTGTGGATAGCTGACAATCGTATAATTCTTGTTGTGGATAATTGACAATCGTATAATTCTTGTTGTGGATAATTGACAATCGTATAATTCTTGTTGGGGATAATTGACAATCGTATAATTCTTGTTGTGGATAATTGACAATCGTAGAATTCTTGTTGTGGATAATTGACAATCGTATAATTCTTGTTGTGGATAATTGACAATCGTAGAATTCTTGTTGTGGATAACTGACAATCGTATAATTCTTGTTGTGGATAATTGACAATCGTAGAATTCTTGTTGTGGATAATTGACAATCGTAGAATTCTTGTTGTGGAAAATTGACAATCGTATAATTCTTGTTGTGGATAACTGACAATCGTATAATTCTTGTTGTGGATAACTGACAGTCGTATAATTCTTGTTGTGGATAATTGACAATCGTAGAATTCTTGTTGTGGAAAATTGACAATCGTATAATTCTTGTTGTGGATAACTGACAATCGTATAATTCTTGTTGTGGATAACTGACAGTCGTATAATTCTTGTTGTGGATAATTGACAATCGTAGAATTCTTGTTGTGGATAATTGACAATTGTATAATTCTTGTTGTGGATAAATGACAATCGTATAATTCTTGTTGTGGATAATTGACAATCGTATAATTCTTGTTGTGGATAACTGACAGTCGTATAATTCTTGTTGTGGATAATTGACAGTCGTATAATTCTTGTTGTGGATAACTGACAGTCGTATAATTCTTGTTGTGGATAATTGACAATCGTAGAATTCTTCTTCTGAATAATTGACAATCGTTGAATTCTTCTTCTGGATAATTGACAATCGTAGAATTCTTGTTTTGGATAATTGACAATCGTAGAATTCTTGTTTTGGATAATTGATAATCGTAGAATTCTTGTTCTGGATAATTGACAATCGTAGAATTCTTGTTCTGGATAATTGATAATCGTAGAATTCTTGTTCTGGATAATTGATAATCGTAGAATTCTTCTTCTGGATAAGTGACAATCGTAGAATTCTTCTTCTGGATAAGTGACAATCGTAGAATTCTTCTGGATAATTGACAATCATAGAATTCTTCTTCTGGATAATTGACAATCATAGAATTCTTCTTCTGGATAATTGATAATCGTAGAATTCTTCTTCTGGATAATTGACAATCGTAGAATTCTTCTTCTGAATAATTGATAATCTTACTCGGTGTGACACTGCCTTTACTGAAACCTAGCCATGGCTGTAGTGATGTTCTTGTTTTTTTTTGTTTTTCTCTGACACAAAAATAATCATACGGAACATTTTGAAACAACGGAATAAACATGCATGCGTTATACAAAAGAATGTTTGAGCTGTTAAGATTTTCTTTAAATGTTGACCAGAGAAGTAAAATCAATAAACGTTTCCTTAAGGTGATGAAATTTGTTGGATGAATTAAACGTGGGATAGTGGTAGAAACGTAGGAATATCACTCAGACTGTAATGTTGTTCTAAACCTTGATCACTCTCTGTACACCTGGAATGTTTGTTGCAGAGATGGAGATCCTGTCTGCTGTTGCGGTCTTTGAGTTCACCCCCCTCCCCACGCCCCATCAACCAGACTGTTTATAGCGTTGGGATCTAGTGATCTGTTTACAAAATTAATGCGCCTTTAGCTTCGTTGGTCATAGCACCATACTGATACAGCAGGGTCGTGTGTTCAATCCTCGGGCCACAATATTCAGAAGAATAGGAAGTTGTTTTAGTCTGTGTATAATTGTAAGAACTGGTGTTGGGATTCATTGACAAATACACGACTCTTTCTTTCTTTTACAGGAAAATGATTGGGGCATGTGCTACAATCGCTAAAGGTAAAGCTCTATGTCTCTCTCTCGCTCTCACCCTGCCTCTTTCTCGCTCACTTGCTCATTGACTGTTTGTCTGGCTCTGTTTATGTCTCTGACTTCCCCACATCATTTTTTTCTCTCGTGTTGAACTGGTTACGACAAGACTTTTTCAGTATAAAATTCACCTTGAACTGTAATCATTTCGATTAATGGAACAATCACTCACTCACTCACTCACTCCATCATCAATCAATCAATCAATCAATCAATCAATCAATCAATCAATCAATCAATCAACCAACCAAACAACCAATCAATCAATCAATCAATCAATCAACCAATCAATCAATCAATCAATCAATCAATCAATCAATCAACCAATCAACCAATCAATCAATCAATCAATCAATCATCAATTAATCAATCGATTTCTTTTTATCACACTCTAGCTGTTGTCTGTCTCAATATGACTGATTTTGCGAAAATTCTGGTCGCTGACTTTAGAATAAGAGTAAATCATATTCTAATGTAAAACCTCGTTTCAATTACAGAAAAAAAACAAAACAAAAAAACAGTTGTCAGTATAACAACAACAAAAAACACACAAAAAATGAAGGGCTAAAGCCAAATAATAAGAAGACTGAAAACATGGTAGTCAGTGAAAGCCTACGAAATCTCCTCTTACGAAATAACAGCAATAGTCACAACATTGAAAGAAATGTTATTAACAATAATATCTTGGAACAGTCGTCTCACCAGATGGCAGACGCACGGTAGAAATATCCAACTGAAATGGCCAACCTAAAATGCTATCCAAGGAAATGAAAAGCGTTCTTATCAACAACTGTCTATCAGTGAACATCAGGAATAAAATTGTTCAGTGTTATACAGAACCAATACTGTTGTACTAACGCGAAGCCTGAACTGTTAACACACAAAGTTAGAAACATGATCGAGGCAGCTGAAGTGTGGTTTCTAAGAAGAAAGCTAAGAGTCTATGGACAGCAAATAAAACAAACGAAACAACATCGAAGAAAAAGCAAAGGCAAAAGGACTGTTAATGGAGACGATTAGGAAAAGACAAGCAACATTTATGGATATTTTATGTTGAGCACCTAGTCACAACTGAAAAAAATAAAGGGAAAAAGAGCACCAGGTAGACCCAGAGAAAAATGCAGTTTTGCAGAATGGTTAAGGACAGAAAAGGGTGTGAGGTAAACTTGAAGCAACAAAAGATATTGTATAACGGGGCTATGGTCGCCAAAACCATGCAGCAGGGAGCATGGTGATGATGAATGTAAAACCACGAAGCAATCTAGTCCACATTTATCTTTGTAGTTATTAGTAGCTTATAAAATGCTTTCATATCTATAATTTGTTTGTTTTGGGCTTGTTTAGTCGTATATATAAAAAAGACTGTTATATGATCATACAAACAAAAAAATCATAGAAGAGTATGTATGATTATCTCCATGAAATATAATGGGCTGGTGATCTGAATTCATTAAACTCAAGTCCCTCTCTGTGTCTCTGTCCCCTTCTGTCTCTGTCTGTCTGTCTGCCCCCTTCTGTCTCTTGTCTGTCAGTCCTGTCTGTCCCCTTATGTCTCTGTCTGTCTGTCTGTCCCCTTCTGTCTTCTGTCTGTCTGTCCTGTCCCTGTCGCCCTTCTGTCTCTGTCTGTCTGTCTGTCTGTCCCTTCTGTCTCTGTCTGTCTGTCTGTCCCCTTCTGTCTCTGTCTGTCTGTCTGTCCCCTTCTGTCTCTGTCTGTCTGTCTGTCCCTTCTGTCTCTGTCTGTCTGTCTGTCCCCTTCTGTCTCTATCTGTCTGTCTGTCCCTTTCTGTCTCTGTCTGTCTGTCTGTCCCTTCTTCCTTGTCTCTGTCTCTGTCTCTCTGTCTGTTTCCCCTTCTGTCTCTGTCTGTCTGTCTGTCCCCTTCTGTCTCTCTCTGTCTGTCTGTCCCTCTGTCTCTCTCTGTCTGTCTGCCCTCTTCTGTCTCCGTCTGTCTGTCCCCTTCTGTCTCTGTCGTCTGTCTGTCCCTTTCTGTCTCTGTCGCTCTGTCTGCCCCCTTCTGTCTCTGTCTGTCTGTCTGTCTGTCTGTCCCCTTATGTCTCTGTCTGTCTGTCTGTCTGTCCCCTTCTGTCTCTGTCTGTCTGTCTGTCTCCCCTTCTGTCTCTGTCTGTCTGTCTGTCCCTTTCTGTCTCTGTCTGTCTGTCTGCCCCCTTCTGTCTCTGTCTGTCTGTCTGTCTGTCTGCCCCCTTCTGTCATCTGTCTCTGTCTGTATGTCCCTATCTGTCTCTGTCTGTCTGTCTGTCTGCCACCTTCTGTCTCTGTATGTATGTCTGTCCCTTCTGTCTCTGTCTGTCTGTCTGTCCCCTTCTGTCTCTGTTTCTCTGTCTGTCCCCTTCTGTCTCTGTCTCTCTGTTTGTCTCATTCTGTCTCTGTCAGTCTGTCTGTCCCCTTCTGTCTCTGTCTGTCTGTCTGTCCCCTTCTGTCTCTGTCTGTCTCTCTGTCCCCTTCTGTCTCTGTCTGTTTGTTTGTCCCCTTCTGTCTCTGTCTGTCTGTCTGTCTGTCCCCTTCTGTCTCTGTCTCTCTGTCTGCCCCCTTCTGTCTCTGTCTCTCTGTCTGCCCCCTTCTGTCTCTGTCTGTCTGTCTGTCCCCTTCTGTCTCTGTTACTCTATCTGTCCCCTTCTGTCTCTGTCTGTCTGTCTGTCCCCTTATGTCTCTCTCTGTCTGTCTGTCACCTTCTGTCTCTGTCTCTCTGTCTGTCCCCCTTCTGCTCTCTCTCTGTCTGTCCCCTTCTGTCTATATCTGTCTGTCTGTCCCCTTCTGTCTCTGTCTGTCTGTCTGTCCCCTTATGTCTATGTCTCTCTGTTTTTTCCCCCCTTTCTGTCTCTGTCTGTCTGTCTGTCCCCTTCTGTCTCTATCTGTCTGTCTGTCCCCTTCTGTCTCTGTCTCTCTGTCCCCTTCTGTCTCTGTCTGTCTGTCTGTCCCCTTCTGTCTCTATCTGTCTGTCTGTCCCCTTCTGTCTCTGTCTGTCTGTCTGTCCCCTTCTGTCTCTATCTGTCTGTCTGTCCCTTTCTGTCTCTGTCTGTCTGTCTGTCCCCTTCTGTCTCTATCTGTCTGTCTGTCCCCTTCTGTCTCTGTCTGTCTGTCTGTCGTCCCTTTCTGTCTCTGTCTGTCTGTCTGTCCCCTTCTGTCTCTGTCTGTCTGTCTGTCTGTCTGTCCCCTTCTGTCTCTGTCTGTCTGTCTGTCCTTTTCTGTCTCTGTCTGTCTGTCTGCCCCCTTCTGTCTCTGTCTGTCTGTCTGTCCCCTTCTGTCTCTCTCTGTCTGTCTGTCCCCTTCTGTCTCTGTCTGTCTGTCTGTCCCCTTCTGTCTCTGTCTGTCTGTCTGTCCCTTTCTGTCTCTGTCTCTCTGTCTGCCCCCTTTTGTCTCTGTCTGTCTGTCTGTCCCCTTCTGTCTCTGTCTATCTGTCTGTCTGTCCCCTTCTGTCTCTGTCTGTCTGTCTGTCCCCTTCTGTCTCTGTCTGTCTGTCTGTCTGCCCCCTTCTGTCTCTGTCTGTCTGTCTGCCCCCTTCTGTCTCTGTCTGTCTGTCTGCCCCCTTCTGTCTCTGTCTGTCTGTCTGTCTGTCCCCTTCTGTATCTGTCTGTCTGTCTGTCTGTCTGCCCCATTCTGTCTCTATCTGTCTGTCTGTCCCCTTCTGTATCTGTCTGTCTGTCTGTCTGTCTGTCTGTCTGCCCCCTTCTGTCTCTATCTGTCTGTCTGTCCCCTTCTGTCTCTGTCTGTCTGTCTGTCCCTTTCTGTCTCTGTCTGTTTGTCTGTTCCCTTCTGTCTCTGTCTGTCTGTCTGTCCCCTTCTGTCTCTGTTTCTCTGTCTGTCCCCTTCTGTCTCTGTCTGTCTGTCTGTCCCCTTCTGTCTCTGTCTGTCTGTCTGTCACCTTCTGTCTCTGTCTGTCTGTCCCCTTCTGTCTCTGTCTGTGTGTCTGTCCCCTTCTGTCTCTGTTTCTCTGTCTGCCCCCTTCTGTCTCTGTCTGTCTGTCTGTCCCCTTCTGTCTCTGTCTGTCTGTCTGTCCCCTTCTGTCTCTGTTTCTCTGTCCCTTTCTGTCTCTGTCTGTCTGTCTGTCCCCTTCTGTCTCTGTCTGTCTGTCTGTCCCCTTCTGTCTCTATCTGTCTGTCTGTCCCTTTCTGTCTCTGTCTGTCTATCTGTCCCCTTCTGTCTCTGTCTGTCTGTCTGTCCCCTTCTGTCTCTGTCTGTCTGTCTGTCCCTTTCTGTCTCTGTCTGTCTGTCTGCCCCCTTCTGTCTCTGTCTGTCTGTCTGTCCCCTTCTGTCTCTGTCTCTCTGTCCCTTTCTGTCTCTGTCTGTCTGTCTGTCTGTCACCCTCACCCACTCTGTCTCTCTCTACCTCTTTATCTCTTTCTACATGTGTCTGTCTATCTATCTATCTTTTTGTCTGTTTATCTCTCTCTCTCTCTATTTATCTATCTATTCATCTATCTATGTTTTCTGGAATGCCTTGAAATAAATCATAAGGTGCGTATGAACGTGTGAGTGTGTGTGTGTGTGTGTGTGTGCGCGCGTGTGTGTGTGTGTGTGTGTGTGTGTGTGTGTGCGCGCGCGTGTGTGTGTGTGTGTGTGTGTGTGGTGTGTGTGCGCGTGTGTGTGTGTGTGTGTGTGTGTGTGTGGCGTGCGTGTGTGTGTGTGTGTGTGTGTGTGTGTGCGTGCGTGCGTGTATGTGTGTGTGTGTGTGTGTGTGTGTGTGTGTGTGTGTGTGTGCTCACGCGCCCTCATGTGTCTGGTTTTTGTTGCTGTTACACTCTCGTAACCTAGACGTGTGGGATTTCTTTAATGATTTTCTGAAAGAAGTTTTCCTTTTCTTCTTTTTTTTGTTTACTAGAAATCTCTACACTGGTCAACATACTGTGACACCTGCTGATTGTGAATCATCACCATAAAGAATGACAAAAGCCCTCAATGAACCATTTCTGCCTTTGAAGAATAAAATCTTCCAGATACTTTGAATTATTTGAATGGTATTGTCTGTGTGTGTTGTGTGAATGTCTATAACTTCCGTGTGCAGTCCGATATATTTTATTGAGTATTGTACTGTTTGTTTTTATTGCATTGTTTTGTGGTGGTTGATCAGTAGACTGTTTGCTTGTTGGTTTGTGTGTTTGATTGTTTGATTGGTTGGTGACATAAATGATTGGCTTAATAAAGCCAACATTGTCAATATGAAATGATCAAAAAGTAGTGATCATGATCACACACACACACACCTGTATACAAGAGCGTGCACACACACACACACACACACACACACACACACACACACACACACACACACACACACACACACACACACACACACACACACACACACACACACATACACACACACATACACACACACACACACACAGCACCTGAAAATTGTGAAGTGCAGGATGTTCTTCCGGCTGCCCTGGTATAAAACATTGGAGAGATAGGAGAATGATTTTCCGGGTCATTCTCCATGAAGGCTAATTATTTGATTGATTTGGTTCAGATTTTACGTCCGCATCCACATCAGGTGATATGGCCGACGCTCAAACCAACTGAATTTCTGAGATCCGTGAAGGCTAACAGGCCTTCTTGCCTTTTTAAACTCTAGGTTAAAAGAGAGAGAGAGAGAAAAAGATGGCGCTGCACTGCAACAACGCGTTTGCAGCCCGACACTGAAAATCCAATGTGATGAAAGAAATCAATATGAATATAAACATGAAAATGAATATGAATATAAATGCACACACACACACACACACACACACACACACACACACACACACACACACACACACACATATATATACACACACACACACACACACACACACACACACACATACACACACACACACACACACACACACACACACACACGCCAGTGTCTGTATTGTCTCTGCGTTTGATCTAAGGGAAGTAAACCCTTAAAAGTATGACCACAATAAAAAGTAATAGTCTCCCTTCGTTCTGCACCTTCACGTCGCTTTTTCTCGTGTTTTTACACACCCATTTGGACTTGGAGAGTTCAGAGCCTCTTCAACAAAGTGTTATTGCGCTCGGACATATCCATATGCGTTCCACCGATATATGTCAGTAAATATGTGGTTGACTTTTGACCATGCACAAAAATTGGTTCTTCTATCTGTCCATTTGACACTGCTAGCAGACATCAACAAGAGAAGACTAAAATACGTTGGCCATGTGTCACGCAGCAAGAACACAGACATCATGGCAACCATCTTTCAAGGAAAAACAGAGGTGGCAAAGAGGAAGAGAGACAGACCTCCAATTTCATACATCGAGAAAATAACTAACATCAGTGACCAGAAAAAAAAAAACACGACAGAAGAATAAGAACGTGCATTTACTACAGCAAAACAAGACAAGACATCAGTGTCCTAAATACTCAAGAAATTTTTCCACTGAAATCCAGACAAAATGGTATGGATGGAGATGGTGGTGTCAAAATGTGCAGCGGCCATCACCGAACCCGGTGACGCCGATAGGTGAGACAGGTGAGGCAAAAATGTTATGGAAACCACAAGGGCTTCAGATGAGGACTGGTGACGGGAGAAAACAGTACGTATGATACACACCACTGATATCAGCAGAATGAATGAAACCATCAGTATGGTCAGCAAACAGGACAACCATTTAGAGAGGGTAAATGGATGAATGAACTGAAAGTTGGATGAGTAATATGCAAGGATGGAACCTTTTATCAAACAGTAGGTGTATGGATAGATTGATTCACCGGTTTCACCAGTTTGTGTTTAGGGAGAAGAGTAGCAGAGTGGTTCAGATGTTCGCCTGCCAACAACTAAACTTGAGGTTCCAGGGTTCGCCCGTATAAGCCTCGAATTTTCTCCTCAGTTTGACTGGAAAATTGAACTGAACATGTAGTCCTTCCGAAGGAGACGAAAAGCGAGTTTGACCCGAGTGCCTTCTGACTGCGCACGCTAAAGATCCCACGGCAGTTGAAAATCGTGAGGAGCAGGGCATTGCCTGGCTGCCCTGGTAAAAATCTTTGGAGAGATAGGTTGATTTCCCAGGGTCCTACCCCTTGAAGAGAGTTCTTGAATGTTATATAGAACCAATACTGTTATATGGTTGCGAGGCGTGGACAGTCAACAAGCAAAGCCAGTACAATATTGAGGCAGCAGAGATGTGGTTTCTAAGAAGTATATTGAGAGTTCCATGGAAAGCAAAGAAAACAAACAAGACAGTCTTGATGGAGATAGACACAAGTAGATCATTCATAAGGAAGATTAGGAAAAGACAAGCAACATTCATAGGCCATTTTATGAGGAAAGGGAATTGGAATACCTGGTCACAACGGGAAAGCTGGAGGGAAGGAGAGCACCAGGTAGACCCAGGGAGAAAATACTAGACGGACTTGCAGAGTGGCTGATGACAAGGAGGGTGGAAGAGATGTTTGAGGCAACAAGAGATAGAGACAGATGGAACTCCATAATCGCCAACGCCATGGAGCAGTCGACTGGGAGTGTACAGCAGACCTCCCAGAGTGGAGAAATTACCCAGATGTCATCAGCAAGACAGGCATGAGACCAGACATCGCTCTCCACTCTGACTCCTCGAAACAAGTGATTCTGATAGAACTCACTGTGCCATACGAAAGCAGAATGGAAGAAGCACATATCTACAAGACCGAAAAATACGCCGGTCTTGCCAGCACCCTGAAGAAAGCAGGTCTGCGGGTCAAAATCTTCGCCATAGAGGTCGGGGCAAGAGGGTTTGTGGGCACCTCCGCTTATGATCTCATGAAACAACTCGCCATTTCTGGGAAGAAGAGGACTAGAGCCCTTAAAGCGATGGCAGAGGCAGCAGAAAGGAGCTCAAGCTGGATCTGGGCAAGGAGGAACCAAAAAAGTGAACTTCATAAGGATTAAATTCCCTACAGATGATGTGTGCCCCGTTAGCACATTGGTAAAACCGCGTACCGCAGTTCTGAAGCGCAGAATCGCCCAGGTTCGATCCCCGGCGTGGGAAAAAAAAAAAAAAAAAAATAGACAACAGCAGAAGGGCATCCAGGAGTCATGACCTGGATGTGGCCCGGCCCCCCGAGAGTGTAAGGAATTCAGGGCCGAAACACTTGTCTAAAGGGGGTTACTTCTCTGAAGACCTTCTGTTGTCTAGCTCTCCCTAGAGTTTCTTTCTACCTATATTATATATATATATATATATAGGAGTTGTTCTCAAGAAATGGTGAATCCGCAGGGTGCATGCTTTATATGTCTCAACATATTTCTTCTGCACCTTTTGCACCGATGCCAATGGCATCTCATGCTTCAGTATACATTAAGGGATCAGTAACATCAGATTCAGACATGTAGGACATTGATCTTTGAGCTGATGTTGCTGAAAATCGAAAACGAAACCTCAAAATGGCCGCCCGAATATTGCGCGAGGCCACCCACTTCAGTTGAAATTATGTGTCATCATTATTAGATTACGTCTGTTGTTAATTTCCTGTTTCTGCACCAATGTTGTGTCAATAAAACATTTGGTACAGTTATTTGTGTCAGATTGTTTTGTTTTTTTGCGTGATTCGAAGGTCTAAAAATACGCGTCCTGTGCTTACACATTTTGTCACACTTTCTGTGTAACTTTGCACTGGACTTGAATACAACCACGGCAACAAGTGAAGTTCTAACATATTTAGTCTGAAAGAGCATTAAATAGATATGAGAAATATCACCTCTTTCAGAGAAATGCACCTTGAATAAAAAAAATATGATCAGCCTTTGTCAGCTGTGTCACGCCCGTAATGTACGGGACGGCCCGCGAACGAAGTCAAAATTTGACCAGGGACTTCACACATTCGCTGACCTGGATAGGCTGATACAAGTTACATATAACAACAGATCATGTGATGCTATTTATTTGGGTATACCCCTCGAGGGAATGACGCGGGATTTCACAAAAAGTACTTTGTCACACTCTCCAACAATCGTAAACACGGGACGCTTATCGCGGGAAGCACCGAATCTGCCCAAACAACGGCCAATTTCTTCTTTAACCTGAACTACCGTCGACTCAGGTGAGTAATATGACTTTTATGAATATATCATTCATCTTTTAAAGACATTTTAAGTACATTTTTGTTTTACTGATCTTAGTACGCAGTCGAAAAAGAACCGAAGCGTCAGTCTTTTAGTTTGAAGCAAGCTTGTCGCAGGAAATGTACGGCACGGTCGGAATACGACTGTGGGCGATTGGGTGCTTATTCAAACGTAAAATTGTAAAACAATTAATCCTGCACATATTTTATGTCTTCCCTTGTTGGATATTTTCACTATTTCATTTGTTTCTGATCAGGAATTCAACATTTTCCTCACTGCCATCCCACGTATTACTGTGACACTCGCCATGTTGTGAATGTCAAGATGACTTCCGGTGGCTACATCACGTATAAAGCACAACACACTTACTGGCAGAATTTTTGAAGAAATCGTTCTTTTCAGTTCTTATCTTTCTCAAAAATTATTGGGTACTCATTATCAAGAAACGATAAACGCAATTTTGTTGTGCGTAAAGTTCTGTGTAATTTAGATGTGACGATCGTCGCATACTTTACTTGTGACAAGCAGACTTTTCAGTTATTTTCAGCCACTATTAATTGATATTTAATTTTTTTCTGGATCATTTTTTTCAAGTTAAATATCAGCTTAGTGAATAGATTTTGAAAGGAGCTATTTATTTCATTGCTCAGCCAGACTTTAAATAAACTGATAGGATATACATATTTGGTATAAACTGATAGGATCTAAATATCTGATATGGTGTAAATATTTGAATTTGTATACTTTTGAAGATGAATATTTCAAACGTTTTATTAATGGCTTTGCTTTTATTGCAGCATAACTAACGAAAATCATTATATGGAAATTATGATTTGGTTACATTGACTCAGATGTAAATTTCCTTGTTCAATGATTTCAGGACCAGGATGTATGTCATTGTAGCCTACATGTTCCAGTCAAACATGGACAGAAGACATCCTTAAAAGAATATGGAGGAGTGGTAAGTTTACTACTTTTACTGTAGACAATAGTGACAGTAAAAGAGTAACTTCAGTAAGTGCATATTCTTTAAAATGATGAACGTGTAAAACTGCCATTGGTTCAGTGTACAAAGCCAACATGCACAAGACAGACTTTATTGAAATATTATGGCCATCTATGGGATTAGTACACAGAGGAAACCGACCCACATTTTGCACATCCACCCCCCCCCCCCCTATTCTTCCAGCTTGTCACATGACACCATATCACAAGTAGCAAAGAAGTTACGAAGGCGTATTTCTTACTTAATTTAAATTAATACAGTAAGTAACTGTATGAGAATGAAAACATCTATTAATTCTTTGACAGATTGTCCCCATCACATGGCCAGAGTGTTTTACAGGCGTTATAGCTGTAACGAAGTAATACAAGGAATAAAAGCTTATATAGCTATTTCATATTATTACACTATGTTTCAGATCCTGTCCAAGGAGGAAGAAGACTTTGAAATCAGCTTCCTAAAGGAAACCAATGGTTCCTTCAACTGGCCCGAGAAGGAGGACATCGCATCTGTTTCGTCCACTGATATAGTCACCATGCTGGACCTAAGTAAACTGGGTCCTTGAGTCCTGTCATGATTTATCATCCAAATGGACCCTAATGTTATTAAAGAGATCCTAATGTGTTTTATAACACTGTTTATTAGAATAATAAACTTTTATGGAGTGAAAACTGCTATTTTCTGTGTTTTTCCTTTTATGTGCACTATTGTTGTCACATGTAATGCAGTGACGGTATTCACTGATCCTAACTTTCCTCTCAGCTGTTAAATGATGAGGCACTTTCTGATATGCACACTGTTTGAGCTTCTTGTCAGAAAGAACTATGTAGGCATTGCAAGAAAAGTCTGTTGATGGTTAGCGTCCATGACAAAGTTACATTGGGGGTGTCGCGTACATTACACTGTCACGCTTTTAGAAGGGTCATATGTGATCCAAATTTGACATAAAAGCACTTTTTATTGCCTTGATTGCTTTCTTCCTTGCTATTTATTATATTTCCATAGCAATTGTGCATGTAGTATCTAAAATTGTGTGGCTTACATCTCAAATGTGTCACACCGTAATGTACGCGACACCCTGATAGACCCCTGTTTCAAGTCTCAAGAATATTAAAACAGACTGTCTTACTGATTTTTTAAAGCATAATTAAGAATTTAGATAACAGTCCCTTTCTAATCAGCATAAATCCACAATCCCTGTTTTATTTTGGATTTTTGACCTGATGCAACCTCGTATTCACCATTTCTGGAGAACAACTCACATATATATATATATATATATGGTGTGTGTGTGTGTGTGTGTGTGTGTGTGTGTGTGTGTGTGTGTGTGTGTGTGTGTGTGCGACTGTTTGTCTGTGTGTCTGTTTGTCTCTGCTTGTCTGTGTGTGTGATTGAATGGATGGAAAATTTGTACATATAGCCCATAGAAGGTTTAGAGTTTATTAAAAAACCCCAGAATTAATTGATATGACGTCACTTCATGTACGTGTGACTCAGTCCTGGCATGTCTGCATAAGTCCTCAGTGTGAAACAAACTGGAATCAACAGACATGAAAACAGCATTGCATATCAAACCTCAACTTTCAGCTTAGCAACAGAAGTTGAAGAAAATAGGAATCTTGCCAGGGGCTAATGTCAGGAGATCAGATGAGAAAGCATCGTGCCACTATCCACCTGGCTGACTCCATGAACCTACTTCAGACAGTGGACAATGGAATGGGAATTCCAGATTGGCATTACGTAACGTATTGTGTTCATCTACACATGTTGATGTGGATTTATTGACCTGAGTATACTGGTGTACAGGAAGATGACTGTCCTGGCACACAGGTAATCCACTGTAATCTGTGCTAGTAGATAATCCACTGTCATCTCTATGAGAAGACAATCCATTTTAAATATGTTCAAGAAGATAATCCACTATGAATTCTACTACTAGATAACCTATTGTAATTTGTGCTGGTAGCTAATCCACTTAATCTGTACTTGTTGATAATTCACCATAATATGTATTCACAGATATTTCCCAATAATTTGTGCTCATGAATTATCCACTAACATGCATACAGTAAATGATTCTTTATAAACCGTACTGTAGATAATCCAGTACAATTCGTACTAGTGAATAAAACTGCGTTCTGTGCCTTATGTTTAAAAAGTACGAATCATCAACAACTTAAATCCTATCTCAGTTCACATGCCCAGAGTCCTAAGACCATTGGTCACTTTCAAAACCAGACGTCGTGAGAGAAACCGCCAGACATTTACATGTACCTTGAAACACAGAACACGAGTTGTTGTCAATCCAGCACACATCATATCTGCCTCAAAGCTGACACGGTGCAGTCTACTACAACATGGAACAACAAGGTTTGGGGCTGTTCCTGAAGACTTGGAAATACGAGAGATAATGATAGAGAGTTGAAATGAGAAACAAAAGGGGTGAAGAGAATGACAGAGAGTTAAAGATGGAAACAGACAGGTGGACAGGATGACAGGATGACAGAGAGTTACAGAGGGAAACAGACAGGTGGACAGGATGACAGAGTGTTACAGAGGGAAACAGAGAGGTGGACAGGGTAACAAAGTGGGGACAAAGGATGTACCTTAAAGGCAGAACGTAGAGTGTGTGATAGGGAAGGAGTTAGTGATGGTGGGATTTTATGATTGGTGGAAGGATGAGGATGGATGTGGTCAGGACCGAAATTGTGGTGGTGGTGGTGGTGGTTTCGGTGATGGGGAGTGTGTGTGTGTGTGTGTGTGTGTGTGTGTGTGTGTGTGTGTGTGTGTGTGTGTGTGTGTGTGTGTGTGTGTGTGTGTGTATCTGTGTGTATGCATAATTGTATGTGTGTGTGTGTGTGTGTGTGTGTGTGTGTGTATGGGTGTGTATGTGTGTGTGTGCGTTTTTGTATGTGTGCGTATGTGTGTGTGTGTTTGTGTGTATGTGTGTATATGTGTTTGTGTGTTTGTGTGTGTGTGTTTGTGTGTGTATGTGTGTGTGTGTGTGTGTGTTTTGTGTGTGTGTGTGTGTGTGAGTGTGTGTGTGTGTTTGTGTGTGTGTGTGTGTGTGTGTGTGTGTGTGTGTGTGTGTGTGTGTGTGTGTGTGTGTGTGTGTGTGTGTAGTGCACTTCACTGTGATGTGAAACATACAGCTTGCTGGAAGTAAGATGATGATCGCCAACAACAAAGCAAACTGTCCCATGGTAGACAATCAACAAAGCAAACTGTCCCATGGTAGACAATCAACACAGCAAACTGTCCCATGGTAGACAATCAACACAGCAAACTGTCCCATGGTAGACAAACAACACAGCAAACTGCCCCATGGTAGATAATCAACAAAGCAAACTGTCCCATGGTAGACAATCAACAAAGCAAACTATCCCATGGTAGACAATCAACAAAGCAAACTGTCCCATGGTAGACAATCAACACAGCAAACTATCCCATGGTAGACAATCGACACAGCAAACTGTCCCATGGTAGACAATCAACAAAGCAAAACTGTCCCATTTTAGACAATCAACACAGCAAACTGTCCCATGGTAGACAATCAACACAGCAAACTGTCCCATGGTAGACAATCAACACAGCAAACTGTCCATGGTAGACAATCAACACAGCAAACTGTCCCATGGTAGACAATCAACACAGCAAACTGTCTCATGGTAGACAATCAACACAGCAAACTGTCCCATGGTAGACAATCAACACAGCAAACTGTCCCATGGTAGACAATCAACACAGCAAACTGTCCCATGGTAGACAATCAACACAGCAAACTGTCCCATGGTAGACAATCAACACAGCAAACTGTCCCATGGTAGACAATCAACACAGCAAACTGTCCCATGGTAGACAAACAACACAGCAAACTGTCCCATGATAGACAAACAACACAGCAAACTGTCCCATGGTAGACAAATCAACACAGCAAACTGTCCCATGGTAGACAATCAACACAGCAAACTGTCCCATGGTAGACAAAAACACAGCAAACTGTCCCATGGTAGACAATCAACAAAGCAAACTGTCCCATGGTAGACAATCAACAAAGCAAACTGTCCCATGGTAGACAATCAACAAAGCAAAACTGTCCCATGGTAGACAATCAACACAGCAAACTTTCCCATGATAGACAATCAAAAACAGCAAACTGTCCCATGATAGACAATCAACACAGCAAACTGTCCCATGGTAGACAATCAAACACAGCAAACTGTCCCATGATAGACAATCAAAACAGCAAACTGTCCCATGATAGACAATCAACACAGCAAACTGTCCCATGGTAGACAATTAAACAAAGCAAACTGTCCCATGGTAGACAATCAACCACAGCAAACTGTCCCATGGTAGACAATCAACACAGCAAACTATCCCATGGTAGACAATCAACACAGCAAACTGTCCCATGGTAGACAAACAACACAGCAAACTGTCCCATGGTAGACAATTAACAAAGCAAACTGTCCCATGGTAGACAATCAACACAGCAAACTGTCCCATGGTAGACAATCAAACACAGCAAACTGTCCCATGGTAGACAATCAACACAGCAAACTGTCCCATGGTAGACAATCAACAAAGCAAACTGTCCCATGGTAGACAATCAACACAGCAAACTGTCCCATGGTAGACAATCAACACAGCAAACTATCCCATGGTAGACAATCAACACAGCAAACTGTCCCACGGTAGACAATCAACACAGCAAACTGTCCCATGGTAGACAATCAACACAGCAAACTGTCCCATGGTAGACAATCAACACAGCAAACTGTCCCATGGTAGACAATCAACACAGCAAACTGTCCCATGGTAGACAATCAACACAGCAAACTGTCCCATGGTAGACAATCAACACAGCAAACTGTCCCATGGTAGACAATCAACACAGCAAACTGTCCCATGGTAGACAATCAACACAGCAAACTGTCCCATGGTAGACAATCAACACAGCAAAACTGTCCCATGGTAGACAATCAACACAGCAAACTGTCCCATGGTAGACAATCAACACAGCAAACTGTCCCATGGTAGACAATCAACACAGCAAACTGTCCCATGGTAGACAATCAACACAGCAAACTGTCCCATGGTAGACAATCAAACACAGCAAACTGTCCCATGGTAGACAATCAACACAGCAAACTGTCCCATGGTAGACAATCAACACAGCAAACTGTCCCATGGTAGACAATCAACACAGCAAACTGTCCCATGGTAGACAATCAACACAGCAAACTGCCATGGTAGACTCAACAGCAAACTGTCCATGGTAGACAATCAACACAGCAAACTGTCCCATGGTAGACAATCAACACAGCAAACTGTCCCATGGTAGACAATCAACACAGCAAACTGTCCCATGGTAGACAATCAACACAGCAAACTGTCCCATGGTAGACAATCAACACAGCAAACTGTCCCATGGTAGACAATCAACACAGCAAACTGTCCCATGGTAGACAATCAACACAGCAAACTGTCCCATGGTAGACAATCAACACAGTAAACTGTCTCATGGTAGACAATCAACACAGCAAACTGTCTCATGGTAGACAATCAACACAGTAAACTGTCCCATGGTAGACAATCAACACAGCAAACTGTCCCATGGTAGACAATCAAAACAGCAAACTGTCCCATGGTAGACAATCAACACAGCAAACTGTCCCATGGTAGACAATCAACACAGCAAACTGTCCCATGGTAGACAATCAACACAACAAACTGTCCCATGGTAGACAATCAACACAGTAAACTGTCTCATGGTAGACAATCAACACAGTAAACTGTCCCATGGTAGACAATCAACACAGTAAACTGTCCCATGGTAGACAATCAACACAGCAAACTGTCCCATGGTAGACAATCAACACAGCAAACTGTCCCATGGTAGACAATCAACACAGCAAACTGTCCCATGGTAGACAATCAACACAGCAAACTGTCCCATGGTAGACAATCAACACAGCAAACTGTCCCATGGTAGACAATCAACACAGCAAACTGTCCCATGGTAGACAATCAACACAGCAAACTGTCCCATGGTAGACAATCAACACAGCAAACTGTCCCATGGTAGACAATCAACACAGCAAACTGTCCCATGGTAGACAATCAACACAGCAAACTGTCCCATGGTAGACAATCAAAATGAAAGACACCAATCTGCTGAAGATGAAACCCCAGAGTATAGTTATTCTAATCAATACTGGAATTGAAAACCTCAATACACAGAAATATAAATTCATAATGCAAGACTCCACGCCCACGCCACGATTAAGAAAGAAATGTAAACATGAACCACACGGAAAATAAAATCAATTGAAGAGTACCTGGCGTGTGAAGTTAGTCACCTGGAAGCATGATACTTGTCAGAGTGTTTGCAATCAATATGAAGAAGACACGACTGCACAGCGTCACGTTACTGGCTGCCTGACAATAAATTGATTGATTTCTCAGTGAACAAAATATTGTTGTTGTTGCTTGTGTAGCCGTGCACACCCAACGGCGCGTAGCAGACGTCTTTTCTTCTCAAACGATTTTGAGTACAGTTAACTCCCTTGGTTCAGCGATTCTCAAAAATATTAGGAAATTCTATTATTTAAACCCTTAAAAGTTAAGAAATGAATAACTTCTGCACTCAAATTCAGCAGAAAAGTATGTATTTCTTGTAGGAAATGTCATCGAGGCGAAGTTTCCCCTCGTTTGCCTGAAATCAATAATTTTGTTGTCCGATCATTCGGTACTATTCAAATTTCCGACCAGTGAGCCGTGATGATGATCGGATATTTGTATAATAATGAAATAAATTGTGGAAATTTTAAGATCACAATTAGAATGTTGGTATTCTAATCTTTCATTTGGACCACATCACACCTTTAATCATTAGATATTAAGCTTGCATTAAAGAAAGTTCAGGCCAAGTCAAAGTGCGACAAACTGCCAAAATGACCGCCATCTTGGCGGGATATTATAAACAGAAATGATATTGCAATAAAATATTGCTAAGCAATAAAGTACTAGAAGAGATCTTGGCATTCTGTATTGTGGTCGAACTATGCGTGTCCAAATTAGGATCATTTGTGTTTTCTATTGCCTGTTCACCGATCTATTTCTGCACCAAGAGATTGATTTACCTATTCAAAGTATGTCCACATAAACTTATCGATCATCATGTATTCACTCATTTGTATTTTTCATGGACTAATATTGATTGATTAAATACGTAAAAATACGGCTAAAATCCCTTTCAGCAGAGTGTAAACATTGATTTAAATCACTTATAGTTTCGATCTGTGTGAATGTTGTGCAAAATGATGTAGAATACAACAATCTGTATGCTGTGTAGAATTTTCTGATATATGATATGTTGGTATTTGTTATGTGGACCGCAAGATAAGCACCGCTGAGCTTGCTCGAAGAAACACAAATCTGGCCCCTAAGGGGTTCCAGAGAGTCGTTTTGCCTGCGGGCTCGCGGTGCGGTCAATGCGGTTCACATGTGGAGTATATAAGTGGATGAGTGTGAGTGCCATGTATGCCTTTCTCCTCTGGTCTGGTCTTGAACGGTTGGGTCAGAATAAAGAGAGAAACATCATCTCTGTCTTCCCTGGGTCTTCTTCGTCAGGCTGCATTACCATCTGCGCTCTTCTGCCTCCTGTCTTCACCTTCACCCTTACCACCACACCATCACACTTGCATTATAATTTAGGAATGGGTGAGGTTGGACATGGAAATAGTCAACAAGTTAAATGAATTAATCTTTTCACAACACTGCCTCACTACAGCTACTATGCCTGTGCACACTGGGGGCAGGAAGCAGAAATGCCCTGAGGATACCCTATTTTGGACATTTTTATTTAATTTTCTTGAATAGGCCGTAATAGCTAGCTTATTGATGTTAGAACAACTTCTGCAGATCATTCCTTTATCTCCCTGGTGAAGTAAAAACAATTTCTGTAAAGATTCATTTGGTTAGTATTTTGTGCTTTTGAAAATGTCAACGTAAGTGTCAAAATCAAAAATACCAAACAGCCACAAGAGATTCATACAAAGTGTTACTTTTAGCATATGATGGCCAAAAACTGTAGAAAAAAAGACATAAAAGACAATATTTCAACATTTTAGAACATAATGGTAACATAATGGAACATAATGGTGTAGGGTCGGCGATGTCTTGAAAGACAAAGGGCTGCAAACCACGTGTTTCGGCAGCTGAGAAAACAGGTAATTGCGGAAATTTCCGAAGATTTTTCACCCAGTTGGTGCATCATTTTCATCGCCACTGTCGTCACTGGCAGTATCAACCTCAGTGTCAGCTTCACATTGATCAGGACAACTTATTTCTAGCTAAAAATCTGGCTCCAAGACCAAATGATTTGTTGCCTGACTACCCAAGTGAAAGTGGTCAATATCAGCGATGATCACACTTTGTTCGTCTGCTTCAACTTCGTCTTCATCCATTGAATATGCGCGATCGTCGTCATTTTGCG
>JAPXFY010000034.1:267144-282000 GCA_030674185.1 Monoplex corrugatus
TCCTTTTGCCGCTCGTACTATACTTCTACCTGGACATAAATCATTTGTGTAATTTCCCTGTTCACCACAACGCTATTTTGTCAGTCTGTTCGTCAGTGTAATCAACACGCCATGACATAAATCATGAATATTCACTGTACTATTTACAATATATCGTGATTTACTGCATGACACCAACTTGAAGAAGATGCTTCTGTTTTTAGAGACAGAGGGGGAAGGGAGGGGATAATGGGTATGGCAAATACTTTGTTAGATTTTAAATATCATTCATTTGTGATTACGAAAATATGTATGTGGATGTGTGTGCTTGTGTTTGTGTGTGTATGTGTGCTTGTGTTTGTGTGTGTGTGTGTGTGTGTGTGAGTGTGTGTGTGTGTGTGTGTGTGTGTGTGTGTGTGTGTGAGTGAGTGAGTGTGTGTGTGTGTGTGTGTGTGTGTGTGTGTGTGTGTGTGTGTGTGTGCACGCACGCGTGCGTGTGCAGTTGCGAGTGTGTACAAGCCATACTTTTATAAATAATGTTAGAGGGCTTCTGCCAGTAGACAGTGAATCTCCTGGCAAGAAAAGACAAATAGAATTCAGCAGCATGAATGTTTTACTGACATAATTTGGGCTGATATGCACGTAACACTTGGGAACGTAAACATTCCACAGAGTACAGACTGGGTGTATCTTTGTAATCAGAGAAAAATCAATCAGTACATTCTTTTCTTCCATGTTTTACCTGCTTGCTGTCTGACCGGTCCGAGGTGAAGTCTGCATTATGTTCTCTTTTTGTATACATAGATTCGTTGACACTGAAAAGGTTAAAAGTAAAAGAAACAAAGATGACCCAAAAGGACAGATTCTATATCAGTTTATGACAGTACCAAGTTACTTAACTCTTCCTGTACGTTAAGGGTTTTCAGACTGGACGCAGGGTTCATCTGCGACCTATTTTGGAACAGGGGGTAAGGTCAGTAAAACACTTGTAAATACGTTTGTATTCAACATAGAACAAAAAAGGTTGTTATTGGGTTGTGCAAAATTGAATTCTGAACAACATACAGGTAATAAAATTATGATAATGTTCTTTATAAAAATTGACCTGTGAGTTTTGCATGCATACTATTTGATGCAGATAATTTTTCATGCATACAGCTCCAGCCGACCAGGTAATCCATATAGCTCCAAAGTCAAAGAAGACAAAATATTCCTTAACATCCATTTAATGAACACATCACCTAAAAACGTTCATTTTTCATATGATATGAAGTTACATAACACTGATCATTGTCAGGTCACGCACCTAAAATAATACAAACTACTATTATTATAACACTGTCCATCCTGGGCTTGCATTGGTGTTTGGCCTACTTTGAGCAGGCCTGCCTCTATTCTTGACACTCTCCTCCCTACAACCACATCACCACTGTCACCAGGAGAATCAGCCGATCTGCCTTGTTCCTGCCCCAATGTATCTGTAGATGATGTAAAAGAAACAGATTGGGAGAGGCGTGGTCTCTTTGCAGAACAAGAAGGCCCTTCACGATCGTCAACACTCGCTTCTTCTGACTCGGCACTTGATGCACTCTCAACAAAACTATCATCACTGTCACTGGCAGCTATTTCATCATCACTTTTGTAAAAAAATTCTGAAAAAGTGCGACAGCCTGAGCAGCAGTGAGCCCAACAAGACGCCGACTGCCTGATGCCATATCAACAAACGAGGCGCACACACAAAGAAAACACATGGAATGACAAAGCAAAACTGCTTTCTAGTCTTTTCTTTTTCTGAGTGGAGGTATGCCAGTCACCTGTTCTATCTTCTGTGGTCGTGTTGATTTCATTGCACCTGTGATGATCCTCAGCAATTGGTTTTGAAGTTTGTGCAGGTGAGTTGGTGTGTCCTGGTCACTGTCATCCAACAGCTTGACCCATACTCTGGGTGTGATTGTTCGGTCCCCTGATAAACTGTTTTCATCGTCTTTTCATTTTCACCCAACGTGATCCTTTCAGTTTTCTCATGATGTTCAGCTGTCACCTGGCATTTCTTTCTACCTGATGACGTGTTGCTTCCATTTAACCCCGTGTTAAAAGTGACTGCCAGGTATGTTTGCTGGTCTTCAATCTTCACTGGTGTATCACAAAAGATAAGTCTACCGAGTTTAGGTTTGGGGGAGAGTGAGAAAAAAGCACGTTTTTCTCTCTCTCTCTCTCTCTCTCTCTCTCTCTCTCTCTCTCTCTCTCTCTCTCTCTCTCTCTCTCTCTCTCTCTCTCTCTCTCAATGGCTGCACACCAGCTGCCTGCCCATGCTGCGACTCTCCAGGGCAAGTTGTGTTCTGTAGGTTGCTGTTGTTTCCTACTCTTACGTGCACCAGAGTGTCAGGCTAAAGTGTCTGATGGTGTTCAGATGTCCATGTAGCACTTACTTTTCTTTTAGTTGATAGTCAATTATGCCATGACACAAACAACAAACAAACAGTACAAGACAAATGTTTCAAACTTACAACTTCATGTAAGTTATCTGTTGCATTCTAGAGTCATAACTGTGCACTGTACAATGAGATACCACTCTCATTTTGTAGATAACACATTTTAGAAAAGTGACAACACCAAGTCACTACAGATCCCTACGCATTGCTACTCTATGTTAACAAAGTGTAGCACACACGTGTCTGTGTGAAATGTCACAAAAGAATGTGTCACATGTCACACATGTCACATGCGTGTGGCAGGCTTTGACCCAGTCTTTGTTATTTTTGCAACATGAATACACACTGCACTTCTCGCATACCATGGTGGTTTTAGACACTTTGTAAGGACTGTCAGCACATTTGCAAGCTATGCGTTCTGCTGTATTGTAATGTCCATAAAATCAGAGTCATCTGGTAAAATTCATAATCACAAAACTGGTCACTGTCCGATCCTTCTCCCTCCATCTTGACCAAGTGTGTAAAATAATCTCAGCTCCTGGTAAAAACTATACCAGATTCTCAGTGTCAATGACTCTCCCACACTTAAGACACTTCAGATGCTATCAAGCATTTCTTATCTTAACACCCTGTCTCTCATCAAAACACCTTCATATCCCTACCAGGCAGGCAGACGGGAGCCACCAATCAATAAGGTGTTAGGGTCAATTAGGTTACACGGCTCTACAATCGCTGTAGCAGGGAAGAAAGGAAGTCTTACCTCTTAACTGCTCAAGCAGTTGGCAGGAATGACGGCATCAGTTTCATCAAGTGCTACAGCGGTTTATCGAAATGAAATGATTAATGTCCACAGCTTTTCAGTATTTTCAGTCCTGCTGCTGTCTCTCCCCTCCTTCTTTTATATTCTTGCTTTGTTTCCCAATACATTGTTTTGCTTTCTTGATGGTTAATGTCATTCTCCATATAGGAATTTGTATCTACCCCTTTTGCAGCCATGCATGTTGCAGGTCATCTGTTCACTATGGTAAATAGTCTTCCCTGGCTGCCCTAGAAATGATTTCTTTGGCTGCCTGTGTGACTAGTTTTTTTTTAAATTTCTCCACCATATTGTTGATGCTTGTTCCTCTAACTGTTGTTATTCTTGTCAGTTTATCTGCTGGCATGACTTTGCATTTTTGTAAACTCCTCCATGGTTGTTGAAGTTGTTCCAGTGTTGCATCTCTATTAATAATAAGGAGCACTAGACAATGGTCACTTCTGCCTAACTGCTTTACCACCTTTCTGCTGACCTGTTTGTGGATGACTTTGGTGCAGAAAGCCAGGTCTGTTGTTCTTGCTGTGTGCCAACGCTGTGAGAAGAAAGTAGGTTGTCTGTGGCGTCGTTGACGAGAGTCATGTGTCATCTTGCCAGAATTCAACGTCTTCTCCTCACTTGTCTAAGGTGATGTATCCCCAACTGTAAGACCAGCTGTTAATGTCTCCAGTGATTGGGAAACCGCTGTTTGGGACCTGGATAGTGTCAAGGGGCAGCATCTTGTCATCAGGTAGTAGTAGGTGATGATGTTGAGAGTTCTGTCACTGATGGTAATCTTGATTTCAAGGTATTGTACATCCTCCTCTGACAGTCTGTTTTGTAATATTTTGTAACAAGTGTCATTACATCCCCCTTCTTCTTCCTTAACAGTCATTTCTAAACATCTGACATACTCTGATCTTAAAAGGCTCCCCCTCTTGCTGGTGTGTTTTCTGTATACAACAGGTACTGTCAAGTAGAAAGACTTCATGTTCCTCTGTCTTGTTCATTACCCATTGTGCATTTCAGTGCGTGATGTTGATATTGACATCTCTTTGGTCTTGCTTACCTTTCCACCAGTCACTCTCCTTGTTTGACCCCTGGTCCACAAAACAAAAGGAAGGGACGTACAGTTGCTGTGTGTGGGCTCCTTTGAGGCATGGAGCCGGGTGCTGCACCTGCCTGATGGATCATCACAGGGTGATCCTGTCTCCAAGTGAGATGATGTCTAAAGCTGCGTGTTGTCACGGTCTGTAAGAGTATAATGTATGACCCAATACTGCTATCTGAAATACTCATAGGTTTCTGTCAGGTTTGCCTATCCTTGTCTTCTAGCAAAAAATCACCTGCCCTGAAAGCACGGGGATGGGGGGGGGGGTGTTAATCACTAGCGACAGCCACCCAGGATGCACAATTTCGTTTAGGTTTGGGGGTTGTCAAGTCAAGCAAGCCATCACACCACGTCAAGAAGTCGTGCACCAGTGTGACAACACTCCCATTCATCAAAACAAATCATTCTTGACCAAACTCACTGTGCTGTGTGAACGTTAAATGGAGGATGTCCATTTTTACAAGACTGAGAAGTATGCCAGTCTGCCAGAAGAGGTGAGGCAGGGTTGTGTTCTGTTACCAGATTTGTTTTCACAGTAAAACTATCATGAGAAAACTAGAAAAATGCCCAGGGATAAAGGTTGGGGGAAGAATAATAAACAATATTCGATACGCAGATATTGCAGTGCTAATTGCAGAAAATGAAAAAGCCATACGCAACATTGTAACTATAATTGAAATATAAAGCAAAAATAAAGAACTGGAGCTAAATAGCAAGAAGACTGAAGTCATAGTGATCAGTAAAAAACAAGAAATCCACTCATGCAAACAATAACAAATGGCATAACCTTGAGACAGATTGATAAGTTTAGATATCTGGGAATGATCATCTCACCAGATGGCAGATGCGCATCAGAAATAATCAACAGAATCAGCCAAGCCAAAACAGCATTCAAGAAGATGAAAGGCGTGTTAACCAACAAATGCCTATCAATGAACATCAGAGAGACAGTTCGTGAATGTTATATAGGACTGATATTGGTGTATGGTTGTGAAGTGTGGGCAGTCAACACGCACAGTTAGAACAAAATTGAGACACCTGAAATGTGGTTTCTAAGAAGAATATTGAGAATTTCATGGACACCAAAGAAAACAAACGAGACAGTCTGGAAGGGGGTAGACACAAGTAGACCATTAATAAAGAAGATTAGGAAAAGACAGGCAACATATATAGGCAATTTTATGAGGAAAGGTGAATTAGAGCACCTGGTCACAACAGGACAGCTGATGGAAAAGAGAACACCAGGTAGACGCAGAGAGAAGATATAGGACGGAGTGGCAGCGTGACTGAGGACAGACAGGGTTTGAGATATACTTTCAGCGACAGGGGATAGATTTGTGTGGAGGGCCATGAACGCCAATGCCACACGACAGGGCACATGATGATGATGGTTTCTATTGAGTGGTATGGTGTCTTTGATGCACACAGCTTTAAATGGATTATGTCTGTTATTTCCACTGAGTGATCTGATGTCTGATGCATGCAGTTTGAAATGGATTTGTCTGTTTTTTCCATCAAGTTGTCTTACCCCGTTGATGTGTTTAGACAGCATGAATGGACAGAGTGGTTTATGAGGAAGTTATATGCATCAGCTGTATTCACCATTTTATCATTGACTCTGCGGCAAATACTCTCGTGACCATGTGTATTATTTCCCGTCTTCTTATTGGTTCTCTCTTTTCAACATGTGCAGAAAGTTCAAGACTCTGCTGTAAGAGTTTGACATCCCTGCTTTGTACGTTCTACTGGCTTTCCATTCAACAGTGTATGTCATACAAGACTGCTTTTATGTGTAAAATGTTTTCTCTGGTACAGCTCCTGTTTATATCCATGCTTATTCTCCTTCCATTACTCTTTATCCGATCCTCTGACTTTTCGCTTTCCACGCACTAAGCTCAATACCTATGGTCCACGAGCCTTCTCTGTTTCTGGTCCACTCTCCTGGAACAAACTTCCTCTCTCAGTCCGTCAGCAACCTACTTTTGTCTCCTTCAAGTCCGCTCTCAAAACTCACCTTTTCTCCTCTGCATAAAATCCTAACCTCACTCAACCCCCCTCTGCAGCCTGTCTCCGCTCGGAGGGGAATCACTTTGTTTTAATATATAATTGTATATGATATGCTCTCTATATTTTTCCATTGCTTTTATTCTTGCTTTTATTGCTTTTATTCTTTCTCCCCATTTATAGCCATGCGTGTGTGTGTGTGTGTGTGTGTGTGTGTGTGTGTGTGTGTGTGTGTGTGTGTGTGTGTGCGTGTGTGTGCGTGCGTGCGTGCGTGCGTGCGTGCGTGCGTGCGTGCGTGCGTGCGTGTGTCTGTTTCAGCGCTTAGATTTGATTTTGTCGAGATTTTGCGCTATATAAATATTGTAATTATTATTATAATTATTCTTCTTCTTATGATACTCAGCTACTCAAAACCCCTTGATACAGATGCAAGACTAATGCTTTCTAATCTCTTGCCCATTTCGGGTCTAATCCTTGCAATAATCTGCCCTTTGAACATAGATATGTGCCTTCCATTTCCTCTTTTAACACCCAAATTAAATCCCTTCTTTTCTATTCACGCTTCTGAAAAACTAAATTTGTAACACTGTCCCTAAGCTATCATATTTCAGTGCGTTCTTGTAGTATGTTGAATAAAGATGGTGTTGAGGGTGTGTGCATGATGTCAATTGATAGAAACATAAAAGGGTGTTATATACATATTTCTTACATTTTTGCTTTGTAGAATTGTAAACGCCTAGAGCATGTCAGGCGCACTATTTCTGTATGTCTTTTATCGTCACTATAAGTTCTCGTTGAGTGGTCTGACTGCATTGATATGTTCAGAAGTGTAACTAGATTGTATCTGTAATTTCCATCAAGTGATCTTACGTACGTAACTGATGATTTCAGACAACTTAAACAGACTGTATGTGTATCATTATTAACTGATCTTCCGTAATTGATGCTTTTAGACAACTTAAACAGACTGTATGTGTTATTGTTATCGAGTGATCTTACGTAACTGCTGCTTTCAGACAATTTAAACAGACTGTATGTGTTATAACCATTGACTGGTCTGATGTCACTGGTGCGTTCAGACAGCTTAAATGGACCCTATCTGTCATTTTCATTGAGTGGTCTGACGTCATTAATTAGCTCAGACTCTAGCTCTGTATAAAATGCGAGCCTAAACAAACCAAATACATTAAAAACAAAACAATATTAAACAAAGAAACAATAAAACAAAACTGTTTCTCCACCGTAACAAGATACGCCAGTAATTATAAGGAGGAATTTTACACATATATTACACTGAAAGACGCTACTGCTTGTATTTTCTCTGTCCCTGTCGCTGTCCCTGTTCCTGTCCCCGTCTCTGTCTCTCTATCTCTCTGTCTCTGTCTCTCTCTCTCTGTGTCTCTCTTTCCGTCTGTCTGTCTGTCTGTCTGTCTGTCTCTCTCTGTCTCTCTAAAACACTGTATTTCTTTGTAAAATGTTACGTCTTCTTGTTGTTATGGTCCTGTTATATTGCTGCATCCAGTGTTGACCATGTGCCTCTGTTCGTGGGATGAAACAGTCAATCCTGCTTGTCTCTTGTGTTGCTATATACACAGAATGAACCATTTACACAATACAAACAGTATGGGGAAGATGGGTCACCTTGTCTACAACCTATTTTTGCATGAAACCAGTTTGAAACCAAACCATTAATGACAACTATCTATTTCATGTACTTGTAGAACGTTTCAGTCTATGCACACACTTTCTATGAAGCCATTTGTTTTTAAAGCATCGAACTACGCAATGTAGAAATTAAGAAATATTTGTATATCAACGTAATTAGGCTAGTCAAAAATCATCCTTATCTTGTCTCCAACATACTTGTTTGAAGTTAAGTCTGTCTGCTTTTCACGAAGTAAGTTTTAAAGTAGTGTCCTAGTTCCATTAACATTGCTTGCAGATCCAATCCTACACGATATGTTCAGAAGTGAGATTAGATCTCCAATATTTCATTGTATTTGTTTGATTTATTTAGTTTCCCAATACAGGTTATATCACATTCTTGTTGAGTTGCTGAAAGTTTGCCATCTCTGAAAGATAAGTTTACACTTCGTACAACTAAAGGACCAAGCTTTTCCCAAAATAATTGATAAATTCTGCTAATGCGTCAGTCTTTATTGCATTTGCTTTTAGATTTAACAGTGGGATGTCCAAAATGACCATCTGGTAAAATCATATTTCTACTTATGCAGGACATTTGCTTTCTTATCAAAATTGTTTTTAAGCTTCTCACTTCTTCTGTTCATTTTGCTCTTTATCTTAATATTACTGCCTTTATTTGTTTCTCTTCATTTGTTATACTTGATTTTTCTCATATTTTTACATATTTTAGGTTTCCCATATTTTTTTAAATTGTCCTATTTCTCTAATGGCTCATCAGCACATGTTCAGTTTGTTTATTTATTTTTCAGGTGTGGGGTTTGACTGGGAATGCAACGACAATGGACATTTTGATTTATCTATTTTGGTTGGCAGATAAAGCAATGTGTTGAATTGATTTGGGGTGATTTCTGTGACGTGGTTAGATAAGACGTTAGTCAGGTAAGCTTTTAGTAATGGCTGGTTCTGTTTTTATCTGTTTCTGATTTGTATAGCATAACAGATGTAGATGCATGTGTCATTACAATATAGCTGAGACTGTGTTAATGACAGACTGATATATGATATAGAATCCATACAATATAACATATAGATACATATGTCATTACAATATAGCTGAGACTGTGTTAATGACAGACTGATATATGATATAAAATCCATACAATATAACATATAGATACATATGTCATTACAATATAGCTGAGACTGTGTTAATGACAGACTGATATATGATATAAAATCCTTACAATATAACATATAGATATACATGTCATTACAATATAGCTGAGACTGTGTTAATGACAGACTGATATATGATGTAAAATCCATACAATATAGCATATAGATACACATGTCATTACAATATAGCTGAGACTGTGTTAATGACAGACTGATATATGATATAAAATCCATACAATATAACATATAGATACACATGTCATTACAATACAGCTGAGACTGTGTTAATGACAGACTGATATATGATATAAAATCCATACAATATAACATATAGATACACATGTCATTACAATACAGCTGAGACTGTGTTAATGACAGACTGATATATGATATAAAATCCATACAATATAACATATAGATACACATGTCATTACAATACAGCTGAGACTGTGTTAATGACAGACTGATATATGATATAAAATCCATACAATATAACATATAGATACACGTGTCATTACAATATAGCTGAGACTGTGTTAATGACAGACTGATATATGATATAAAATCCATACAATATAACATATAGATACATATGTCATTACAATGTAGCTGAGACTGTGTTAATGACAGACTGATATATGATATAAAATCCATACAATATAACATATAGATACACATGTCATTACAATACAGCTGAGACTGTGTTAATGACAGACTGATATATGATATAAAATCCATACAATATAACATATAGATACACATGTCATTACAATACAGCTGAGACTGTGTTAATGACAGACTGATATATGATATAAAATCCATACAATATAACATATAGATACACATGTCATTACAATACAGCTGAGACTGTGTTAATGACAGACTGATATATGATATAAAATCCATACAATATAACATATAGATACATATGTCATTACAATGTAGCTGAGACTGTGTTAATGACAGACTGATATATGATATAAAATCCATACAATATAACATATAGATACATATGTCATTACAATGTAGCTGAGACTGTGTTAATGACAGACTGATATATGATATAAAATCCATACAATATAACATATAGATACATATGTCGTCACAATATTGCTGAAATTGTGTTACTGACAGACTGATATATGTTATAAAATCCATACAATATAACATATATAGATACATATGTCGTCACAATATTGCTGAAATTGTGTTACTGACAGACTGATATATGTTATAAAATCCATACAATATAACATATAGGTATACATGTCATTACAATATAGCTGAGACTGTGTTAATGACAGACTGATATATGTTATAAAATCCATGCAATATAACATATAGATACACATGTCATTACAATATAGCTGAGACTGTGTTAATGACAGACTGATATATGTTATAAAATCCATGCAATATAACATATAGATACACATGTCATTACAATATAGCTGAGACTGTGTTAATGACAGACTGATATATGATATAAAATCCATACAATATAACAGATATAGATACATATGTCATTACAATACAGCTGAAATTGTGTTACTGACAGATTGATATATGATATAAAATCCATACAATATAACATATAGATACACATGTCATTACAATACAGCTGAGACTGTGTTAATGACAGACTGATATATGATATAAAATCCATGCAATATAACATATAGATATACATGTCATTACAATATAGCTGAGACTGTGTTAATGACAGACTGATATATGATGTAAAATCCATACAATATAGCATATAGATACACATGTCATTACAATATAGCTGAGACTGTGTTAATGACAGACTGATATATGATATAAAATCCATACAATATAACATATAGATACACATGTCATTACAATACAGCTGAGACTGTGTTAATGACAGACTGATATATGATATAAAATCCATACAATATAACATATAGATACACATGTCATTACAATACAGCTGAGACTGTGTTAATGACAGACTGATATATGATATAAAATCCATACAATATAACATATAGATACACATGTCATTACAATACAGCTGAGACTGTGTTAATGACAGACTGATATATGATATAAAATCCATACAATATAACATATAGATACACGTGTCATTACAATATAGCTGAGACTGTGTTAATGACAGACTGATATATGATATAAAATCCATACAATATAACATATAGATACATATGTCATTACAATGTAGCTGAGACTGTGTTAATGACAGACTGATATATGATATAAAATCCATACAATATAACATATATAGATACATATGTCGTCACAATATTGCTGAAATTGTGTTACTGACAGACTGATATATGTTATAAAATCCATACAATATAACATATAGGTATACATGTCATTACAATATAGCTGAGACTGTGTTAATGACAGACTGATATATGTTATAAAATCCATGCAATATAACATATAGATACACATGTCATTACAATATAGCTGAGACTGTGTTAATGACAGACTGATATATGATATAAAATCCATACAATATAACAGATATAGATACATATGTCATTACAATACAGCTGAAATTGTGTTACTGACAGATTGATATATGATATAAAATCCATACAATATAACATATAGATACACATGTCATTACAATACAGCTGAAATTGTGTTAATGACAGACTGATATATGTTATAAAATCCATACACTACATTGCATCTCGAGATTTTGCCAATACATTGGGCTTATGGGCAGGCTTAAGGCTTCTGTCATGATCAGTTTAGATTATTTCCATTACCTGGCATCACTTGCGTCAGCATAGCTCTGTTGTAACAGTCATCAACATTTTATGTAATGATAACATATACTGTTTCTTTTTATTTGATATGTGTTGGTATTTTTGCCAGTATAGAATGGATGAGTTTCCAGAATGATTAGCCTGATTTCAGTACTCATTTTAGAATGATAACGTGGTCTGATCTATACCCTATTGTCATATCTGCATCTTTGAAATTTAGCATCAGGTTTTCCAATAAACCATTTTGTTCTATTGTAGTTTAGGGGTAAAGTATTTTATCAAGTTAAACACTCTAGCTCTTATGTTATTTCCCTCCATATGCCATGCACGTTTGTTCCTGCATCTTAAATTCTACTGGTTCCTTTACTTTTGGATTATTGATATTGAGATGAATGTCCTAACTTTAAATGTGGTTTAAGAACAAGGTTCAAAGCAAGTACCAGTATTAGGTCTTAACTACTACACTTATCACCTTTATCATTAAATTTTACACACAAATATAGATGATCTTGATTGGGTAGTCACCATTTACCAAAATACTGTTTTTCCTTATAGTGGTCAAAGATTGAACGAGAGAAGTGTCATGCTTAGAAGTTTTTGGACGACTGACATGAATGCCATGTTTAGAATTCTTAGGACGACTGATATAAACGTCATGTTTAGAATTTTTGGACGACTGACATAAATGTCATGTTTAGAATTCTTTGGACAACTGACATAAATCTCATGTTTAGATTTCTTTGGACGACTGACATAAATGTCATGTTTAGATTTCTTTGGACAACTGACATAAATGTCATGTTTAGAATTCTTTGGGTGACTGATATAAATGTCATGTTAAGAATTCTTCAGATGACTGACATGAATGTCATGTTTATAATTCTTAGGACGAATGATATGAATGTCATGTTTAGAATTCGTTTGAAGACTGACAGAAATGTCATGTTTAGAATTCTTAAGACGACCGATATAAATGTCATGTTTAGAATTCTTTGGACAACTGACATAAGTTCTTTGGATGACTGACATAAATGTCATGTTACGAGTTCTTTGGACGACTGACATAAATGTCATGCTTAGAGTTCTTTGAACGATCGACAAACGTGTTATGTTCTCAGTTCTTTGAAAGAGCGAAATGAGTAATTTTTTTAAGCAAGTGACAGCAGTGTCATATTTATAGTACTTTAGGCCACGTTTGTAGTTTACAGTTGTTTTAACAATTGAAAAAAGTGGCATATTTGGAACTCTTAAGATTACAGACAGAAAAACCATATTAAGAGTTCTCTGGATGACAGACTCACAGTACTGAACGCTGCCAACTTGTAGAATTCTTTGAACTACTTTCAAACTGCCATAGCATTGAACATTTTTAATCTGTTCAAAAAGTGACTTGATTATATCATGATATTTTCATTTCAAATGTCAGCAATCCTAAAAGCCAGTTCATAATGGAATAAGAAACTCGACTGGCCAATTGCAAAGAATGCAACTGTTCTAAAAATTACAGCCATCAAAGCTGAATGGTATCAGCGTCGATTTGACTACAGAATACCCACAACGAATATTACATTGAACTGGAGTCTGTACTAACACATATATCCTATGCCAAACGTATTTTGTGAAATTGATATGTAAAATGAACAAATTAAACCTGAATAATCAAACAGTTTTCACTGCACATCCAAAGAAGACAGGGGCTATAGAATGCGAACTCCATTGCACAATAAGCTTGATGAGTCATGTAACAAAACTCCTGTTAAGAATAATCATGATGAGGACAAGGAGTAGAATCAACAGAGAAATAGCAGAAGAACAGTGTGGATTTGTGGAAGGGAAAGAAACCATTAATGCCATATACATCTTAAGAACTATCATAGAGAGGTCAATCGAGCTGAATAAGGATTTAGATTTATACTTTGTTGATTTTACAAAGGCTTTCGATCGGATAAGACATGAAGAATTGATCAACCAACTAAAAGACACAATATTGATGGAAAAATCTACGAATGATCAGAAATATGTATTCGGAACAAACAGCTGAACGAGAATAGAAAAAGGCATATGATATATCCAAAATATCAGAAGAGGAATCAAAAGGGGTTTCGATTTTTCACCAATCTGTTTTCACTTTACAGCGAAAACATCATGAGAAACCCAGAAGACCCGGATTAAAAGTTGGGGGAAAAAAAGATAAACAACATTCGAACGCAGATGACACCATGCAAATTACAGAAAATGAAAGTGACCTACAAAAACCCTTTTGAAAATACTAGAAATAGAAAACAAAAGGGAAGGGATTGGAAAAAAACACCCGAGACTGAAGTCATGGTGATCAGTAAAAAAAAATGAATTCCGGCATACAAAATAAAGCAAACAGCACAATTGAGACAGGTTGATAAGTTTAAAAAAACCCGGGAACGTTATTTCACCAAAGGCAGATGCTCTCGAAAAAGCCACAGAATCAGCCAAGCCAAAACAGTATTTGAGAAGAGGAAAGATTCTAAACCCAAAAAATGCCACAATTAACTCAGGAAGGATTCTTGAAATTTTTAAGAACCCATAATGTTATACTTTGTGTGGAATGGACAGTCAAAAAGCAAAACAGAACAAAAATGAGGCATCCAAGATGTGGTTTCTAAGAAGAATTTTGAAGGGTTTCCCTGGACGCAAAGAAAACAAATGCACAGTCTTGATGGAGGCAGACACAAAAAGATCATTGATAAGGAAGTTAGGAAAAGACAGGTAACTTTTTTAGGCCCTTTATGGGAAAGGAAAATTAGAACGCCTGGGCCAACAAAAGCTGGGGGGAAAGGTCCAAGGGGACCCAGGGGGAAAATATTTGGACAATTTTCAGAGTTTCTGAAAACAAAGAGGGGGAAAGGTGTTTGAGGCAACAAGGGATAGAAAAGATCGAAGGGGATGATTTCCACGCCATGTGGGAAGGCC